>BQNB010059656.1:0-37238 GCA_026074375.1 Tanacetum coccineum | reverse complement strand
TGTTTATCTCGATTGCTTAATTTATCGTTGATTGTTGTTTATGTTTATCAATTTATATTCGTTTACGTGCTTAAGTATGCGACCTATTAGGGGTGAGCATGGTTCAGTTTTTGTATAAAACCAAAACCGAACCAAAAAATTTCGGTTTTTGATTTTAGAAGACATTCGGTTTCGGTTTTGTGTCGGTTTGGTTTTTCGGTTGTCGGTTTATTTTCGGTTTGGTTTTTTGGTTTTTCGGTTTCTATACGACTTATCGAGCTTTGCTTTTGCAAAGTCGATTTGGAATATACCATAAAGTAACACCTTCAAAGCTTTAAAGAAGCAATCCAAATAAGAAAAACCAAAGAAACAACAATGATAATAAGAAACAAATAACCATATAAACCCTTAAAAATTATTTATGTGTTATAAAGCAACACAATAACAACGATAAAAACCTAATAAATATAAAAAAACTCATAGAAGAAAACTTATTATGTGTCATAAATGACATGTACAAGAAGTATATAAAACAAAGAGTAGTTACTCGACATGATATAGTTAATCTAGCGGAGCATATTTATCGACCCTTAGCTTCAATCACAACTTATTTTTGTTCCCATGTTTATAAAGATCGGTTCGGTTTATATCGGTTTTGTTTTAATGCTAAAACCAAACCGAACCAAAAACTTCGGTTTTTCCAAAATCCGAAAACCGAACCATCGGTTTTTCAATCAGTTTCGGTTTTTTAAGTTTCGGTTCTTCGGTTTTTTTAGGTTTAGGTTCGGTTTTTCGGTTTCATGCACACCCCTACATAAAGATTACATAACATGTTAGACCCATTTTGCCATGTAACCTGTTCCGGCCCATTTTAGAAAAATTAAGCCGTCAACCTATTTGTAAATAAATGAGATAATTGCTCTATCCGGCTATAATAGAGAGTAAAAAGACATAAATATTATATTTAAACATATTCTTATTTGTTTTATGTAGAGGGGCTCTCTTAAGGATGTAGTTGCATCTTAACTTTGGATATATTACTCACATCAATTGTACAATTTCACTATAAATCGAGATACACCTAATGTACAACAAGATTGGTAATGTACAAATTTAGTCTTAATTAAATTCTACTAGCTCATATTTTATGGTCCGTATAACCCTTTATATAGAAGGTAACAAAAGAAAAAAAGGCAAGATGCACATTCTCCTGTTAATAGAGTTTATCTTAAAAAAAATGCTACGACTTGCTATTTTTACTACAAGACCGTAACCATATATAGCTTGAAAATAGATCCAAAAGGGCATATAATAAAGAAGTTAAAAGAATAAGGAACTACCCCACCCCTATTAATCTCATGCCACCTCACCCTTCCAGCATAACACCGAACTAAGTAACCAGGAATCGGACTCTCCAGTGTGTCAGAAATACATAGCTACGAACAACTAAAAACTGAATTAACTATTTCATAACCATCTATTTTGAATGGACAACTAAGTTATAATGAAAACTGTACACTATAAAAATAAGCTTAATCATACTTTAAAAGCTAATGACTATCTTACAACATCGCCCCCCCTGGAAAATAATAAGTGATAAGCTAAACGTTGAACCAACCAGTACTAAACAGTTCTTGCCATGTTCAACTTAGCTTATCAGCTTATTATTCCGTCTTGTTTAAGATTTTCTATGCTGAAGTCGAGAGTGTATGCTGATGAAGAAGTATAATTGAAGGAATATAGGGATAGAGCATCTTACTAAGATGTCTAGACATGTGTCGTTGCGTGTGACGCTGATTACGCTGTTCAGAGTATATAGTGAATACTATATATATCGCTCACCTACTACCTCATCTGTATATAGGTTGCATCTACATTACAAGAGAGCTACAACACCCTCCGACCCCGCATCTACATAAACTCTCTATGCTCCGCACAGCTGCGTCCATATCATAGCACCGTAGTCCATATATAATCTATACGTCTCACACACATCCTACTCACGCCGGCCCACCCCCCCCTCTCCCATGATCATATATAGATATTACGTTAAATCAAGTATAAGGACCCAATCCACAATGCCCATGAATAGTGTAAAACAAAAAACTAATAAAAAGAAACATTAATTTAAACCAATAAGTAAATAATTTTCGTGGGGCAAGTTTATAGAGTAATTTATAAGAAACGAAGTATTTGATAAAAAAAATTAGAGACCTAACTTATTAATCGAATTATAAAGTGTTTATACGACATAAAGTTTTGTTCTTATTTGTTTATATGTGTATCGCTATATATGTGTTTTAACACTTCACCTTCGCTAATAATAAAACTTTTCATGTTACATTCATTGACTTTCAAAGTCAATCACGTCATGAGGAATGTTACATCCACATAAGTTTTACAAAAGAAAATCCACAAAATGATGTGTAAGTTGATTTGTGGATGCATATATATGAAAAGAATAAAAAGGATGAGAGATACTACCAATAGTTTTCATAACACATCATTGTGTAAATCTGTCTTTGTAAATCTTATGTAGATGTAGCAATTTTCATTACGTCATTATTTACACGACGCACTAACACTTGATGAAACGCATTAATGAATCTAAGTCAATTACGTCATTGTAAAACACATTCATTCATTAATGGTTTTTAATATGCTCTTTGATGAAACGGATTCATGTTTTTATAAATTTACATGCATCGGCATACTTTACACCTCTCCAACGCACAGAAACCACGCAATCAATAATTAGATATAACCCATGTGCAACGCACGGGTCTGCATGCCTAAGTTGGCATACTTTATCCAAATGCAATCAACATTTCATAGAAACATTACGCAATCAAGAATTAAACACAACACGTGTGCATCGCACGGGTCTGAATGCCTCGTTGTAACAATATAATTCAACACATGTTCAAAAATCACTAATTAATTTAATAAAGAGTTCTCGCTTAGAAGTAAACACAATTTTTAAAGTTACGAATTAGGTAAATAACGTTTTCAATGTTTTTACAAAAGTTATTATTTTGTCTATTAGTCGGGAATTATAAAATAATATTTTATAATTTAAGATTTCGTCACGCGTTTTAACTAAACTAATCGTCTCGTTTGTAAAAGTATAGCTTTCGTTTATTTACCGGTTTATTGTATCATTACAAATTAATAATATTAATACTATATCTCGTTCTTTTATCGGTTTTCAAAAATAATAGAAATTTTAGTGAAAATACTAAGTATAGAAATTTTAAGAAATTTCGGCATGACCTATTCGTTTATACAACGTTTCCCATATTTACAAAAATTAACATTTTCCCCTTAATCAAATAGATGTTGCAATATCCGCGCGTGTTTCAATTTATATGTACATCTAGACTAGATCAAATGATAAATAAAATAAGTAGAACCAAACACACCCTAGTGGTGCTACAACCCAAACGCACCCTTATGGTGCAAAAACCCAGATCCAAACGCACTCGTTTTGGTGGTGACGGGGTGGCAGTGAAGTTCGGTGGAGGTGGTTACGGCGGTGAGGTGGCTGGGAGGGTGGCGGTGGCAGCGGCTGAGGATGATGACGATGGTGTATGGCTGTGACGATGAGGTGAGGGTGGTGGCGTGACAGTGGTGTTGGTGTCATGGTGGAGAGGTGGAGACGAGGTGATGAAGGTGGTGGAGCGAAGGTGGTGGCGGCTACGTGGAGATGATGATGGAGGAGACGAGGTGGCAGCATGAGAGGTGGCGATGGAGATGTGGTGTGGCAGCGGCGGTGGATGGCCGGAATCTGGCCGGAAAAAGGTGACCGCGCCGGAAAATGGATAAGGAGGAGAGTGTGTGTGTTATGACTAGTTATGAATGAATGAAACCCTAATAGGGTTTGTTTATATACACATAAGTTATAAAATGAAGTGACAAGTGCCCAATAGATCAAGGTTAATGTTGTAAATATTACCACAGGGACCAAAAGTGTAATCTTTTGTAAAATATTGATTCGGGGCTCGTTTAAGCTAGTTAACGGACGATTCAAAACACGAAAGTTGCACCGTTGCGTTCCAAATGATTTTTCCCATAAAAATGAGTATTTACATGACTAGTATTTTATAAATGTTTTTATAAAATATTTTTAAAATGTTTATTATTTATTTGGGTATCATGGGTAAGCGTTGTCCGTAAAAATAAAACTTTTATTTGAGCATTCGCGTTTTTAAACAAACATTTTTGAATAAAATGTAAAATAATTTATTAAATATTTTTATTTAATAAAAAGTGATAATTAAATATAAATTTAATTATTCTTGTGTCGGTACGCGTTGCGTGCGGTGTTCAAAACTTTGCGAGGCTATTTAAGTCATTTTCTGCTTGGTTTCGTGTCTCGGGTAAAACTGAAAAGTTGTCCGGAATGTCGTTTTACATCAAATTGCTTTAGAGTCCGAGTCGTGAAAACGTAATTTAGTGGGTCGTTTTTGATAAGTCAACTTAGGAATAACATATATCTTCTCGTTTTCAAGTCAAATAAGTTTGAAAAATAAATTTGTAAATGAGAGATAATAATAATAATTATGATTTATTATTTAAATACGTTTCAAAAATTTACCTGCTACGCGGTAATCGTTTTTATGTGACCGTAAAAGGTCAAAAAGTCAAAAAGTCAAGTCGGAACCAAAAGTCAAAGGGTAAAATAGTAATTTAAAGTTCTGAAATTTGCGGGGTGTGACATGCATTCTAAGTGAACACGCTTCTAACCCTATAGTAAGTTCCCACCATTTTACTTTTCTTGCAAATTAGGAGTAGACATTAACTTAGTTCAAACCCCCTCTCTCGAATATATTGATTTTACTTGCTTTCTAAAAACCAGAAAAACACCAAAATAATCATCTTTCTTCCCTTGTACTTAGGTAACATGCAATTCGAACCTACCTTACTATTCCTCCAGAAAACGATCAACCCTTCGGTCTTGCCTATAATGTACTACAACGATTAGGTACTCTGCCTAGTAGGGTTGTAAAAATTCGGTGTTGCAACTCGTCGCATCGAGTTTTTGACGCCGTTGCCGGGGAATAATCTAGGTTTCAAATTCTATTTAGTCTAGGTCTGCTCACTAGATTCCTATCAAGTGAGATTTTTCTTTTTCTTTTTAGCTTTCTTTAGTCTATCTTTTTTTTGTGCCCTTTGTACATAACCACTCTTTTGTTAACCATAATGGGAGACGAAAACCGACCCCCACCTTAGGAGAATATTCCCAACCTAGCCATGAGGGTAATCGAAACACCATTAAACTTCCTGAAGAGGCCAATGTGTCCCACTTGCGATCCAAAACCGTCCGGTTGGTGCAAAATAAATGTGCATACCATAGACTCTTATCCGAAGACACAAACCAACACCTTAAGGACTTTCTTAAAATTGTTGATTCCATAAACCTTAATGGTGCCTCAAGAGAGACGACGTGGCTACGTCTATTCCAATTCTCTCTTCGCGATCAAGCTAACAATTGACTTGAACGTCTACCTGCGGGATCCATCTCGACTTAAAATGATCTCACTTCTCGTTTACTCGCTCAGTTTTCCCACCAAGGAGAACTATCAAACTCCATAACGACATCTTAATGTTCCAACAACATAATGGTGAATCTCTCTACGAAGCGTGGACTCGTTTCAAAGAATTACTTCAAAAAAATCCCTCATTATGGCATTGATCTTTGGCTCCAATTCCAAATCTTTTATGATCATTTCAGCTACCCTGTCAAACGCGAAATTAATCACACTGCCGGTGGCAAACTTCGTGACAAGAGTGCCGAAGAATCTTGTGCCATCATAAAGGACCACGCCCTTTATGACAACAAAATTTGGAATGACCCGAGTGATCTCGTTAGCAAGCCGGTCAAGGCAATATCCTTACCAACCAATGCCTCTTGTACGCTTGAACGGCGGCTCATTGAGCTTGAAGATCAAGTGAACTACTTGTTAAAAGCGCCGAAAACACCTACCCCAACTAAAAGAAGCTCACCACAGTTATCTCGAGCATATGCTAATGTGGTTTCTTCAAACCAACATACATCAAGCTCTTCTGAACCACCAAAAGAAATCCTTTCAAGTGACACTTGAAGTTGAGGGAGTTCTTGAGGTTCAAGTTTTATCGGAATGACAAAACAAAGTTTAGGTGGTGGTGCAACATAGGTTGGTGTTAGAGACTCACTTGGTGACGATTAAGAGGTGTAGTGTGTGCTTTTGCTAGAGATTGATTTTGATGGAGCTTGTGGTGGTGAGAGTGATTTCTTTCTAGGAGGTGGTGAAGGAGTTCTCTTATTTGGTTGTTCTTCACTTGAGGATGTGAGGTTGACATAGTTTAGATACTTGACACTCATTCTTGCGGTTTTTCTTTTGAAGTTTTGGTGAATTTGTTTTGGATGAACTAGTCATAGCTATGAACTAGCAAGGTTGTATGTGAGAAATATGGTGAAAATGTGAAGAAAATGGTGTTTAAGGGTGATGATTATAAGGAGAAAGTGGTGATATGAATTGTATAATGGTTCTTGGATTATATGGAGAACATGTTATATCCTAAGGTTTAAGATCCCACATAGTATCATATAGCATGGTTATAAGATAAAGTATAAAAAGTTAAAAATCAATAAAATTCGAATTTTGGTACCTGGCCTGGATGAGCTACGGATCCACCAAAGCAACAGACGGATCTACCATATGGTGGATCCGTGGGTCGCAAATATCACCAAAAACGACCAGAACATCATTTTCACCCAAAACACAACACAAATTATCATGCAACCATCATTGTCTTTTACCAAATGTCATAAAACCTACGATAACAATATCCATAACCCACAATAACATCTAGTGGGTACAAAGTTTCAACATACATCAAAGTTTTCAATTCATCAAGATTTTAACAAGATGCAAGTTATCACATACCACAAGAGGCAAGCATAAGGCAAGCATCAAGATTTCAATTCATAAGGCAAGCATAATCATTTTTGCTTCTCCAGGTATTTGGTGATCGTGCCAACATGTCGTTTCAAGCATTTAAACATTCCTCTCTTCTTTTGTTATGCTTTGGTTAGATCCTCACTGTCAGATAGCTCATCATAGAACTCGAGAAAAGATGGTGCTTCATTGTCATCGGATGATGAAGATGAAGAGGAGATGACCGGGGGAGAGGCAATTTTCTTTCCCTTTTCTATGCTAGGACTTCTTGAAATGTCTAGAGGGTCCATGATATGTTCATGAAATGTGAACCTAGCAATTGGGACAATAGCTTGAGGATTTATGGCAAGGATATGATTGTAAAGACGGGTCAAAAGCATGGCAAAAGGCATGGGACCTTTGAGTTTCTTTACGACTTCCTCCATTCGATACATAATCATCGAAGTGAAGTTGAACTTTCTTCCAATGGTTAGGTAGTAAAGCATGTATGCAGTGCATGCTTTCACCTTGTTTCTTTTATCAATAGAGCAAAATAAATTTTCCTTAAAGAAAAGTTCCCATCCTTTCAAATCAGGACGAATGTCATCAATGTAGAGCTTGTTGGGGTCTCCATAGAAGTTAAGCATGAGTGGTTTCTAGGAGTAGTGATTACCTATATGACCAGATGTCCATATTTGGGTCCAAAGTAATTGCTATTGGATGATCATACAAGAGAGTTAGTGACATCGGATTGTTAAAAGGTTTCTAAGGCGTGAGGAGTTTTAAGGATTTGAGATAGACGAGATGGAGTTAGCGTGAAGGTGAATTGACCAAGCTTGAACTCAATATAGGGAATATCAAGCTCATTTCTTTTGACTTCAAGACTATGATAAAATTCAACTACAAATCTAGGACATATGGGTTCATTGAGAGTGAGAAAAGGCTCGAAACCTATAGCTTGAAAAAAGGAGCATGAATATTTTTGGCAATGAAGGATGGCGTAACGATTCTTCCTTCATGGAAGAGACGCTTTTCAAGAGTGCGGTAAGAATCCCTAAGTTCTTCATCCATTTGTCTTGAACGATGGACTCTAGGTAGATAATATTTAGTTCGTTTGTAGTCTATTTGATTACTTTATGTCGTGATTTCACCTATATGTAAATAACAATGACTCAAAATAAAGAAGTAGAGACACAATGCAACTGATAAGTGTTTGGTCTATATGGCCTTGTAGTGGAGGAGCGGTTTGCTTACCTCAAACAAAATGAAAAAAAGTGATAATATATGAATATAAGAAAACCATGATTTACATCTTATGTTCTGATATTGCTCTAAAAAATGAATCAACATGCTTATATGAGTAACCATGTATCGTTTTACACCTTCAAGAGTCTTAATGCATGAAGAAAATTTTTGCGTTATTAACAATGTAGTTAAACAACCCTTGTTTTGAAAAGTTCCTAGAAGTGAAAATCGTAACTTGGGGTTTTTGTCAAAAATTAATTTTTGGTGAATCGCTTCAATTATGCTTTTTGAGTATCAAAGTAGTTATACATTATTATATCTATATTTCAAATTTACGAAAATAAACAAGCAAAATATGAATAGCCCCAAATTATGTTATTTGATCAAAATCACAACCCAAGATATAAATTAAATAGAAAATAAGATGAATATACTAACGATAGTTTGTTATAGATTTGATGATTTTTGATGATCTGTAGATTAGTTGCTCCAATTACCTATTGAGAGTTATGTTTGTTTGAGGGATTTAGGTTGAGTTTGTGAGAGTGTTTGTTTAATACTTGTTGTGGTCCCAATTTGTTTAAAATCAGTTATTTATCCGCGATCTGTGACACACGGATCCACCTAAATAAGTCACGGATCTCCTTATGGTGGATGCGTGGTCCGCAGGTCTCCAAAAATACGGACATAGTTGATTTTTGAGCAAATTGAGATACGGTTTTGTGTTTTTTGGCAATTGGAATATGTTATACATACTATTAGGGGTATGTGATATAATTTTCGGAGTCGATGTCCAAGTTTTGAGTGAACCGTGCAACTTTTCGTGAATTTCCCGATGGAATTTCAACGTAGTCGATCCTACTAGGAGTGTGTTATCTTTTAGCATAAGTTTGACCATTACTAATAACACAATCATTTATGAACATTTAGACTTAACAAAGCATCGTCAACACAAGTGTGAGTTGCAATTCGATGATTGTTCTTTTCGTCTTTTTTAATCGATTTCGTAATTTTCATGTATTGACCATACATGTAGATTTTGAAGATATCTAAGGTCATTTTATATATATTTTCATTATCTAGTAAAATTCTAATCTCGATTATATTCATGATCGGAAGTTTTGTAATTGAAACTTGTAATGAGAATTAACATCCTTTGAATAATGAATAATTATTTCATTAGAGTTTCCGCTTACGATTATTTTTAGGATGATGAAGGATCACTATCCATGACAAGTTCCATCATTCCTAATCCTAATATTAAATAATTAAATACTTCACGTTTTAAAGTAAATATAACGGCCATATTATCTTCGGATGCAACTTTGTCGATAGAGATATTGCCCTTTTGGACGTTATCGCGGAGAAAGTGGTGACGGATTTCTATATGTTTAGTTCTAGAGTGTTGTACGGGGTTTTTACTTAAGTCGATAGCTCCTTTATTTTCGCACATAATCGGAACGTTGTCGAGGCGTATGCCGTAGTCGATGAGAGCTTGTTTCATCCATAATGCTTGTTGACATGCCTTTCTGGCGGAGACATAATCGGCTTCGGTCATGGAGATAGCAAGGGCCGTTTGTTTCTTAGAAAACTAAGATGTTAAACAACATCCCATGAACGTACAAACGCCACTAGTGCTTTTGTGATCAACATAATCGCCCGCGTGGCCAGAGTCGGCAAAACTACAGTTTCTATTCCGGTTCCTTTCGGATACATAATCCTAAGTGACTAGTTCCTCTAATATACCTACATATGCGCTTTATGGATTCTAAATGGGTAGTCTTAGGATTCTCTTAGAATCGAGCACATAAGACAAACCATAGAACATAATATCTGACTACTTGCAGTTAAATAAAGTAAACTACCAATCATACCTCGATATTTAGAGCTATCTACGGAGTCGGCTTCATCGTCCTTGGTGAGCTTGATCTCCGTTGACATCGGAGTCTTGGTTGGTTTGGAATCTTCCAATCCAAACTTCTTTAACATCTCCTTGATGTACTTGGATTGATTGAAAAATATTCCGTCTTCCATTTGTTTGATTTGAGACTCAAAAAGAAGTTCTAAACTCGCCCATCTACCATCTCAAACTCGTCGTGCATGATTTTTGCAAAATCATCACACAAGTTTTGACTCGTGGAACCAAATATAATGTCGTTGACATATATTTGAACAATGATAAGGTTTGACTTTGATTTCTTAGTAAAAGTGTGTTATCGACCATTCCCATTGAGTACTCGTGTTTTTATTAAAAATGTTTTTAGTCTATCATAGACAAAGTTTTCAGGTGCTTGCTTAAGACCATATAAAAGCTTCTTAAGTTTTATAAAAACATAGTTTGGTTTTTGAAAATCAATGAACACCGGAGGTTGAGCAAATATAGACCTCTTCGTTTATAAAACATTTTAGAAAAAGCACTTTTTTAATCCATTGGATATATTTAAATTTTGAATATGTAATAGCACAGAAGTATTCGAATTGATCCTCTAGCCTAGATACTGGAGCTTATGTATCGTAGTAATCTTCTATCTTCTTGTTGATTATAACCTTGTGCTACCAAATTTCTTGAATTTGTTTCTAGATACAATACCATTTTTTATCCTAATTTGTGCCTAAAGAACTCCATTTTGTTACCTATGGATGGATTGACTCTATAGTAAATGGGACTAATTCCCAAACGTCATTAGCATACGATTGGATTTAGTTCTTCTTGCATAGCTACACCCATACTTTCATCTTTTAATGCTTTATTGATTATTTTTGAGGTTCTTTTATAGATATAACAACAAAGAAATTATATGATTTTTATGCTTGAGATCTTAAGGATCTTTGATTAAGATTTATTTATGACTTGATATAGTGGATGAAATTTGGACTCCTTAATGTTAACGAATTCTTCAAATTATATCGAATCATCTTATTCATTATAAGTATTTACTGTTTGGTTTCTTTATGATGGCTCTTTTTCACCAACACTTTCAACCAATGAGTGATAATTTGGTAGGAGGAGGACTTTCATTGGAATGTTTCTTACGTTGAGCGATTCTTCGACTTTTATTGTGTGTTTATTTATTACCACATAGCTTTGCTATTTTGAGAATATTCTAGAAAAACACATTCGTATGACTTTGGGTCAAACTTGGTTAGATGGTCTTTAGTATTCAAGATGAAGCACTTGCTTCCAAATACTTTAAAATATTCCAAAGAAGGTTTCCTACCTCTAAATATTTCATAAGGAGTTTTCCTAGTATTGGTCGAATCAATATTCTATTTAATATATAAGTTGACTTATCAACGGCATTACACCAAAACTTTTGTGGAATGGATTGGTTCATTAAGCTGAGTCCTAGACATCTCTTGTAGGTCCTATTCTTTCTTTCTAATACCCATTTGATTGTGAGATCGTAGATGCCGAGAAGTTAGAGTAATGCCTAGTGCATCTTAATAAGCTCCGAATTGTACTTAATTATCTAATTCTGACCATGATCCGTTCTAATGGCTATTATAGATATACTAGTGGTTTGAATTTTCATACTTAATATTTCAATCATCTCAACAGGCTTGTTTTTGTCTTTAGAAATCTAGTCAATGTATACCTAAATAATACATCTACTATAAACTAAGGTTGGGGATAGATTCCCTCCATAGATTTTATTGCAGATGGACATATAAGTCCATATGTAATAGTTCTAAACATCTTTTAGTGGAAATCATATTTTTAGCTTTATGACTTGTATGAGCTTGCTTCCCAATTTTACAAGCATCACAAAAATGTTTATCATATTTTAGTTTAGGCAAGTTTCTAACTAATTTGTCATGAGACTTATTTCCTAATTTCATTGCGTACAAACCATTTTTCCTAATCCCGTTTCCTATAATTTTACCATCTTTAATTTTTTCTTTTTTTCTCTATTTAGTTCACTACTATATTCGGTCGAATACTACTTGACACTTATTGTCACAAATTTGTCCGACGTAGTAATTGATCGCTAAGTTATTCGCGTGTTTCTACATTTGATATAGTGAGAGGTTAGAGATCGTACCTTTTGCATATGACTTCCTTTTAAGTTATTTCCTAAAACAACATTCACTCAGTCTTAGCTTTGTTGGTAGAGATAATAATATTGTTATCTGGTCATATGTTTGGAGAAACCACACTATCTTTGATCCACTCATCCGGTTCCAAGCATGTTCTCAAGCATACATATTTCAACAAAAAAACAAATTAAGCGTTTGGTCCCCAGTATCTTATGGGTCCGAAAATGTTAGTGTTGTACATCTTTTACATTTGTTGCAATTGATTGGGATATAGAAATGGGATACAATTTCCCATATGTACGAAGCCTTTATTTTGTTGGTTGTTCTATTCATAGGATAGAAATTTTGAAGAATTGGTTGTCTAGAGAATTTCTCATTTAGGATAGAGGTGTGTTGTATCTGGTTGAGAAGAATGTTTCTCCTAGGTGGAGGTGTTTTTGATCTGACTAAGTTTTGACATAACCTATACGCTTTCGAGTTAATGGTTTGGATACGGTTTCTTTAACTCTTCATATACTATTATGTATAGTTTCTCATAGGTAATAAAGAATACGATCTAGAAGACAAGGTGGACTAAAAATAGTGTTCTATCCATTTTGGTCATCACTTGCGACTCACGGATCCAGGGTACGGTGGATACCGTAGCCCCTTAATGGTGGATCCGTCCGTACAATTTTTCAGCGGAGAAGTACAACGATACTATTGGTTTTAGTTCGGCTTGTTGCACGTTTATCGTTATCAAATCCTAGACCTATTTTACAACTAGGTGACTTTTGATTGTTTAACATTTCTCTTAGTGAATAAGCACTTTTTTCAAATTTAACAAATTTAACTTGAGTTTTTTTAAGTTTGGCGTTTTCCAATTTAAGTTCATCACACGACTTACACGCCATTTCAATTTCTTTTCTTCTATCAAGTTTCTTAATTTTCTTGTTTAATTCTAAAATTTCTTTTTCAAAAAGATCTCTTTTAGTTTTTTAAAATTTATTTTTGTTAATGATTTTTAAGCTAATTTCACATAAGCTATCGTATTCAATTTTGCATAATCTATCATTATCTAGAAAAGATGAATTTCCTATAGCAAGAAGATTTAAGAGTTACCTCATTTGATGATTGAGCCATGAGACAAGTTTTGTCATTGGTTTTGTCTTCGGTGTCATTCTCGCTATCGCTCTAAGAGCCTCCAATGAAAGCCTTTTGATCTTTGTAGCGAGATGTTTTTGGACAATCGCCTATGAGATGACTTGGATCACCGCATCTAAAAACTTTCTTCCAATTCACTCTTTCCTTTATTCTATCTCCTGTATCGGGAATTGACTTTCTTTCTCTCTAGGTTGCCGAACAAATTTTCCCTTTTTTTAAAGATCTATTTAAAGTTCTAACGGCCATAGCATATTATTCGTCATCGCTTCCGGATGTCGAAGTTTCATACATAATTAGAATCTTTCTTAGCTTTCAGGCGATGGATTAATTCGTTCCTTTTTGCATTTATAAATTTCAAATTCTTTATTCCATGAGCAAATTTAAGTACTTTTAGATTGCCGATAAGCTCGTCTAGAGCTAGTGATGACAAATCTTTCGATTCTTCAATCGCCATGACCTTTTCTCTCCATTTAGGATGTAGAGCCCTAAGAAACTTCCTAACATAGTTCTTGCTAGAGAAACCTTCATCAAGAGCTTTAAGACTAGTAATAATAGTGTTAAATCTAGCAAAACTGCTATCAATAGATTCTTCTTCAAGGATAGTAAATTGTTCATATTGTTGAACAAGAAGATCAATTTTATTATCCTTTACTTGGCTATTACCGATGTTATATAACAACGATTGCCAAATATCTTCAGCCGTTTTACACATAAAAATTCTTTTGTATTCCTTTTTAGGTAAAGCATTATAAAGAACCATTTTAGCTTCATTATTTTTAGCAAGTTTCTTTTTAAGATCATCAGATTGTTCTTCAAAAGGAACAACCTCTAAAATTTGGGTAACTTCATTTTTGGCAAGCGGTGGAAAATCACCATTCAAGATAATATGCCAAAGATCTAAATCTTTTGCTTTCACATAAGTTTCAAATCTATTTTTCCAATAAATAAAATGATCACTTTCAAAAAGAGGTGGTCTTTGCATAGATTGCCCTTCTAGATATTTATCTGAATCCATAGATCGATTCAAGCTTTTGTTAAAATTTACGTTAAGATCTTGGGTGGACATTGGCTTCTGATACCAATTGTGGAAACTAGAAGGGGGTTGAATAGTTTTTACCATTTTAAAATTAAAACTTAGATTGTCGACTTATGTGAATTCAAGAGATATACACAAGTGTATATGATAGCGATGCAATAAGTAAATAAACAAACTACGAAATGTAAGCAAGTAAAGATAAGAAAGATCAGACCGATGACACAATGATTTATAGTGGTTCGGCTACGAAGCACCACTTCGCCCTACTCCACTCCCCAAGTACCCAACTTGAGAGTTATCTTCACTATGTCAACAAGCTCCCTTTAGGCAGAGAAAACCGTACACGTCGCTTACACTTTTTCCGGTACTAAGCTAAATACCGAGTTCTACTTCGAGATAGAACCAATCTAACACACTATGTATTTTGAGGCCTAAATACTAACCTATCATTCACATATGATACACACAACACACAACACAAGATATACAAGATGAATGCTTATCACAAACGTGATGACACAAGTAAACTATTAACACTTAAAGCTTGACGTCTTCTTGAGTGTTCTTTACTAAAGAGTGAAATGAGTTGATCACTTGTAATGGATTATGTAACAAGTATAATGATCAAAGAATATATAAAAGATAAACTATATATGAGAAAAATATTTGTCAAGAGTTGTATAAAATAAAATAATAAGGTTGGTATTTATAGGCAACCATTTGAAATTTAAATCTGTCCCAGGGGAACAAGAGGTGCGACCCACGGATCCCCCATCTCCTGGATCTGTCTAGTGTTTTTGGTGGATCCGTGGGTGGAGCTGGGACAAAATCTGTCATTTTGTGATTAACCCCAAATCTATACAAAATATTGTTTTGTACTTATTAAAACTAGTTTAATGGATTCTTCTAGAAGAAAATATTTCTTATCACCAATAAGGAAAGATTTTCTAGATTTGGGAAGATTTGAAAAGATTGTTTTCACTTATGGTTAATCTTATTCTGTCTTACATGATTAATATAACTAGCTTATAATTAATCATGTGTTAGCTTAAATCATTTGATTAGAAAAGATTTATGTAAATGATAATATTTTTCTTTGATCATTAACTATGTTTAATAATGTCATATTACATACCTAAGTGATTGTCGGCGTCAAGTAAACTTTCGACTAAATAACTTGTTTACGTAAACTTTTACGTAGTATGACATTATATTTGTTATTATCAAAACATGAAGATCATTAAATATAAATATCGTTTTTGCGCGAATATTTGTATTAACAATGTCTTATCTAATACGCATTCCTATGTATCTTTCTTAGCTCATACATTTTATATAATCATGTCATCATACACATTCATATAGCACTTAGACATATAATAAACTACAGACATACATCAGCATAAATACATCAAAAAAACTCACACTTAACAGTTCTTCAACAAATGTTTAATTCTTTTACACATTTAAAACATTTAATGTTGGATTCGATCACTTACATCATGGTACTAGTGCATTATAATTGATTTGAAGATAGAACACAGCAAACAGATTATGCTTGAATCAGAAAAAAAGGAAAAGATGCACAAGATTATAATCCTTAATATTAAAGATTTATTGAGTAAAGAAAGAATGAAGTACAAAACCCCGCCTCCCACTCCCCTCACCTTCTGGAGATAAGGGGGAGAACAAACAGGTTGGGCTTAGGCCATAAAGAACCACTGCTAGACATATAGGTTATCATCACACAATCGAATGGTTAGTGGATTAGTCAAATGCTAGAGAGAGAAACAAAGAAAATGCACACTCCTCTAGAGAGAGAAAGTGTGTGTATATAAAATGACTAACCACCTCTTCCTACACATGGAAGAGGCTTATATAGTTGATACAAAAACCGGCCTATGGCCTTGGTAGTGGGCTTACACATGGGCTTTAATACCTCGCCCAATACCGTATGTTATACGATTAACGTTTAACTACGAGCTACAATAAACGGTAAAATACACGGGGTGACCGAGTCTTTTTCTAATATCTAATAATCTCCCCCTAAGGGAGGTCACCCTAGAATACATAAACATAAGCTCATAAATCTTCAGATTGGTCTTGTGTACAACACGTAGTCTTTGATTCTTCATTTGATATCTTGTACTTTGATGTAGTGTTCTTTGACTTGTGGCTTAAACTTGTTTCTTTAATATTGTCATTGAATGTGATCTTGAGCTTTCTTGAGATCATCAGCCAAATGTAATCTCTGATCATCATCTTGTGATCCTTCGCCATCTTGTGTACTTATGACAATCGGACCGACATGCTCATACTTGTTGCAATCTTGAAAGCTTGATATTGTGTTTGTAATTCTTCATTCCATCATAACTTCATCACTTTGACATGCTGAAGAAGAAGTTAATATCAGAGTTTGCGAAAGCACTGAAACCTTTACTTGAACTTTCATGATTTTTACATAGGTGTTGGTCGAGTATGAGCATGCGGTTATAAACTTGACTCTGCTGTACAAGTATCTCCATCTCATCGTCCATCTTATATGAACCTGTAATAATAAAACAGTTAGCATTAAAGAGAAAATTGATTTAAAAATTCTATAGACGCTGTTAACTTGTATAAATGTTTTGCAACACATCGAGAGTTTTAAGCGTTTGTAAAAGATCAGCAATCGTCAATTGTTATACTGAAAGTTTGATTCATTAGAGTGCGCACATCGTTCTTCCAGTTGTCCAGAAGTTTGATCCATTTAGGATCTCACAAGTCATCTACCATGGAGCTTGTTTGATGTTGGCTCAAGCAGGATTTCCATCTACATTGTGAATACTTAAGTATCACTTGGATGTTCTGGCAATACCACAAGGATAATGCGTAGGACTCTTATGATAATCCTTGTTTTCACATTGTGTGAATGACAAGTAAACATGGAATAGTGTCCTAATGAGATTAATTGATGATCTCTTGGCTCTAGACTCAATTGTACATTTTGGTTTTAGTGATCGGAGGCTGGAGCGGACTGCCACCTGCCACCTTTCAATATCAACTACTCGTAAGTAAGAAAGTCAATTTATAACATGTTTAGTCTCGTGAGAAATGAAACAAGAAATCTTTTGAGCGATTCTGAGCGGCTAGGGGGGAAGGGTTGTGCATTGCATCACAGGGTCCTTGATGGCTTTCTTAAATGTCAAAATCATCATTGTGATTCTGACAGCAGAGTATTGACCTGATTTCTACTAAGTTTTTATAGTGGGTTAAGTTCTTTTCAACCTTTATCCTATAATTCTTTTTAATTCTTCAACCCCTTCAGTGCTTACCGAGACTTCATGACTAGTACCTTGTTGGGTTTGTTCCAGTACTAGCTCCATTTCAGTCGGCACTATTCCCTTATTCTCACTTTTACTCCTTTTTTATATCATACCTAAGGACTTCTACACTAACTAGTAGATTGTCCTGGTAGATCCCTTCGGTTCTGGCCTGGATCAGGCGAAACTCAATACCTAACCTTTACCTAACCTTATGAACTCGAAAAAAGTAATACATGGTCGGTATTTTTGTTTACTGTTTACCTTGCATAAATCAAATTGAAAAACTCATCATGGTACTTGTGATATATATTATCAAAGATTTTTGTACCCAAAACTGTTTTTGATATTAAAAAACGCTCCCCTAAACATGTGCATCGATAACGATAAAGTTTAGCACAAGAAGGATGGAGTTTACATATGAGTCTACAAAGTCACATTTTATCAGTTTTCATTTGTAAATCTTATTTTTTTCCCTCTTACCAAAAATTGTCAAATCCTATGATATTTTGGAATCAATGGTTCAAATATATTAGATAAAATGGGAGATATATGTGCTTGATTATGCACAGTCAAATAGAGAACATATTATCGCTCCCCCTTAATCTAGTGGGTACGTGGTGAGTGTCATTATATAAAATCTTTGAAGATTTTTGAGTTTAACGAAAAACTCTTGAAAAAATTTATACATTGACCTTTATACACTAAAGATATACTACCCTATATTTATAAATAAATGTACAAGATATATTATACAAAATAAGATGATATTAACCTGAGTATCGAAATGGTGAAATCATTTAGTCTGCTAGATAAGTCTCTAGTCAACATCTCTTAACCTTCCACTAACAAAGCTTTTGAGACTCATGAAAATCCTCCTTATCTTAAGTCTTCTCTTGATCACCTCCATAAACTCTTTACTCCTCCTTCTATCGTCTTCAGACCAGATTCTTTTCTCTATGCCCGAAATTGTACTGAATGCTGTAGTCGTTACCATGTGATCTAGCTTTTCCAAAAAATTTTGTTAAATAGTGCTGTCACTGAACTTGTGCAACCTTAGTCTCTGCATCATTTTTATGATTATTCCTATCTCTGTAGTTCATGGCCCTTGGCTAGGAAACATGGTGTAATCTTATTTGAAGAGACGGAATCAGTGGCATCCAACTTGGTTCTGTAGGTTGAGCTTTGTCTGATAGATCTAAATTGCCTAGTTGCAAGATATTCCATACCGTTTTCTGATGACAATGTTCTAATCCATAGGCTGACTGCGTTGAATAGGTTAACTTTGTCGAAACCAGACAGGTGGTTGAGCTTGCCTTGAAGATGAAGCAGGTACATGTCTTCAAAGTCATTCGGGTGTAGATTCTTAAAATCAGATTCTGAGATCTTGTATTCATTATAATCAGCCCTTCGTAAGACAATCTCCTTCAAGTATGTGTACCCGTATCTGGAGTAGGTCTTCAGATTGACCACACTAAGGATCTTCATATGATACTTGACTGTTTACAATGATTTGAATGGGAACTATGTCTGGTAATTAGAATTCCTTCGCTTAAACACAAGTGAGAATTTCCATAGGCTGCACTTAAGTATCGTTTTTTATGTTCACTTTCATCACAAGTGATGTATGAGGTTCTTCTAGCCCAAAGTCTGGATCGTTAGCTGCTTTCAGCTTGGATATAGATAGATCACTCCTTCTTTCTTTGCTGCCTGACACAAGATATTCCATATCCTTATTGAAGAAGAATTGTGGTTGAATGGTTACCTGACCAGGTGGACCTCCTAGAGGTAAAGGTTTGCTCACGTCAGGTACAACTCGGTGACCCTCCGGGTTAACTAAATCAATCTGATCTGTAAGAAGCAGGTGACACTCTTCCATCTGATATTGAATGGAAATGTTGTTTGAGTAAAATGCTCTAACTACCTTGTAAGCTGGACCTTCTAAATCAGCTTTGCTTAGCTTTGACTTTCTAATCTGTCAGCAATACCATTTGATGAATGAGCCCATATCACCAGTTTTCTAAAGTAGCTTGTTTTCTTCAGGGTCTTTACTATGGATGTAGCAAGGATTGGCCAATATTGTTCTCAGGTTTAGTAAATCATTCAGGGAACCTGACCCAGTATGGTTCTAGAGTTTCTGTTTGTCTTCTCAAGAACAGGCTTAAACCAGTCTGGTCTGTCTGATTCTTTGGAAGATGGGCAACACCTATGTCCTCAGAGTCTGAGATATGCTCAACATCAAGTATTGGAATGTCATCAGCTGGCTGTTCAAATAGAGGGGCGGTCTTTTACTGGGAGGAGCCAGTGGGAGCATTTTTTATGTAAGACGTCTTCTATGCTGAGGATGTCTAAGCCGGAGTTTGTTTAGAACCTGAAGCATCGGAGTCCTGTTTCTTCTTCTTACTTTGTTCAGACTCTTTTGTAGGAGGTGGAAGAGGATCTTGATCATGTCGGCATCTTTCAAGTGACTTGTCCTTTTCTGTAAGAAACTCATCCCTATTGTCACGCTCCATAGATGCCTCTAGAGCTTCATAGAGAGCAACATGTTCAAGTTGAGATCTGTAGGAACCACTTTCAAACATCCCGTCATGAAGAATTTCTTTCACGTTATCCTCGGACAGGTCTCTAAAGCGTTCTTTAAGTGGAGCTTGAAGTGCAATTTGGACAGCCTCTTTAACCGCTTCATTGACAGTTTGATCGATCTTATGAGGCAAATCCCAAAGCTTCAACGTGAAGACCCTGGATGAAAGACCTTGAACAGTTTTCTCCTAAAGCTTGTGTCTCTTCTTAAAGTTTGCACATACGTGTTCCAGTGCCGAAACATGAGATGCTAGATCAGGATCTGAAGAGCTTTATTGTTGTGGAAGTGGTGGAAGTGGAAGGGTTGTTGTTGTAGTCACGGTTGTAGCTGTAAAGATTGGTGCTTGAACGGTAAGAGATACAGGTTTTGGAGGTGTGAGATAGATAACAGGTGTGGATAGTGGAGGAACAGAGGAGGACACTTGATGAATCGGAACGGTAACCATGGATTCGACTTCAGTTTCCATCATTTTTTCTTTTTCTCGGATCCCCCCCATCTGTCCGTGGGTTGTTAACATTCCAGTATTAAGGTCGATTTATCCGAACTTTATTTATATTTTCATTTTAATCAAAGTCATTAATTTTACGTTTCCCGATTTAGTAAGAATTTCCGTTCTTAGATTTCGCGTGAGACGTATTTAGAAATTATTCAGTTCTTCGTGACTTAGGTGTTTAATAATCTCATAATATCCCCTGATGATTATAATTTATACCATTTTCCATTTCCATTGTGTTTCGCGTTTACGTAAATTTCTAGCTTAAAACTCGCGTTTTACCTTAAACCTTACCTTTATTTAACCTACACTTACACTATACTTTTATTAAATACTTATAACTAAAAATAAATAATTTTTTTTTTCACACCCTAAGGCCCTAGGCCGGTTTTACCACATCCACAAAAAAACCCACTTTTCTACTTACCATTAAAAACACAACCATACCTTTCTATTTTTCCATACATGCAAACCATTCACTTTCAATCTTTCTTATCTTCATTTATCTCCTTCGCTGCGATTTTAGCCCCATCACCAACATTCATCATACAAATTTGTCATCTCATTTTTAGAAATATTGAACTTCATCTATAAGTTGCTTACAAAGTTTGGTGGTTTTTCTTGAGTTTTGAAGAAGGTTGTTAGGTTATCTCTTTAATCTTTATTTTTCTTTTCATTTTAATCCATGAAATGGAAGTATGATTATGGAATACATATTTAATATGTGATGAGTGTGTTAGAGATTGGCGTGCATTGATGTGATGGTTAGAGTTAGGATTGATGTTTGGATAGGTTTTAGAGTAAATAATAGGGACTTTTTGGAAACAGTAACAAAAACGTGTTATAGCAAAAATATTTTGCCTTGGAGCCTATGATTAAATTACATGTCTAGAAATATACATGTCTTAGCATCATAGGTTAGTTGTATTCTCAACCAACTCCTTGGGATGAGGGAGTTATGGTCAAAACAAGAAAATTGGTCAAATCTGGACCTATGATTGAAACGATTAAACTCCAAATTTTTGACTTTAAAATGTTGGTTTATAAAGATTGGGTCAGTTGGTAGACACATCTTAAGGAAGCCCATTATCTTTGACAATCACCTTCATTGCTATCATGGTTAGGGATTTATGGCTTTTCTTGTAAGGAAAATTGTTTTGAAACTTTATGTTTTGGATACAAGGGTAAATAGTCTTTTCCATAGTTTCAGAAAAACTATTGTAATTATGAGGCTGACATTTTGAACTAGACTTAATGTTTTCCCAGGAGTGAAAGCCTCACATATAGAAATTTGTGAGTAGAGATATGGAGTTCATGAAGTCGTGTTAAATCAGAAACTAAGTTTTTTACGTTAGTCAAAAATGTAAAAACGTTTCGTACACCGTGATAAAATAAAAATTAATGTAAATCCCCCCACCGAAACTTAGTAGAAGTTCATTTTCTAGAAGACTAGGTCACAAGTAATTTTAGGGTTTTAAAAAAAAAAGGACTTGGGAAGTTCTAGTGGAATGCATGCTTATCTCGGAACACATTCTCGATCACATGTTTAATTTTTACGTATTGTTACTTTCTACGTACTAGTTCGCGTCACTCTATAGGTTGTCGGTGATTGTTGGTGGTCTTTCGTTCTATATAATCAGGCTTCTCAAATCCTCATCGCTTATTTGACTTTCAGTGAGTTCATAGCCTCTGCTTTTCAAATATTTTTCTTAACCCGCGAGGGATGATGCATGCTAGTTTTTATAAAACGAACACAAGTAGTATTATTCTTGTCTGCTTGGACCAGTATGTGATATAGGTTGTTGCTTGAGTAGCTTTCGTACATAAGACCCCAATCTTGAGCCGTCAATCCATATGATGGGTAGCCGCTATAAACCTAATAGCGCTATGGCTTGACAACCGGTTTGGTTTTTGGAAGTTGATTCCGGAAGTGAGGCAATCCCAATGTATGGAAAATTGTATAGAAATTTGAGTGGTATCTGATGAAATACTAGTTGGGGGCATTCTTGTACTATTTATTATTTGTTTATGGAATTAGTCATGGGATCGGTGTCGCGAGGCTCATATGCAAATGTTGGTTATTAGCTTGTTTGATCAACAGGTCTTTTGATGCTTATGAATATTGTAATGCTTGTGTTCTACCCTCTTTCTTCTGTTTTTACTTATAAACCTTGGAATCTCACTCACCTAGTGTTGACTTTTTGCATGTTTCATATCAGTAATGAAGTTCTGAGACTGGAGGTAATAAAGAGAGGATTCGCGCTATCATTTTGTGCATTGATTTAAAAATCCATTCCTTAAACAAAAACTTAATTTAGTTTGTTAAAATCAAAACTTGTGTTAGTTTGGTAACGGATCTCTTGGGACTACGCTTTTGACACGCTAGAATAATAATTAATTGGAATGGTTGTTTGTTTGAAAGCTCTTGAGTCGTTCTTTATTAACTTGAGCTATTGTAACTTTGATTTAACACCCAATTTGTGGTTCGCTGGTGTAATTTGGGGGTGTTTAAGATTGGTATCAAGCAATAGGTTATAGAGTATCTAGGTTGTTTTAAAATCCTAAACTATAACTTTGTTTTAAAAAATTTAGCGCGCAAACTCCTCACTGATGCCGGCCAAGTCGTTCTTCAATTACGTTTCTGCATTATATATTGCGGGTGTATTACATAAGTATTTATTAATTTAATAATATGATATATATGTCGAGATATTTATTTTATTATTAAACTTTACATTATTAAAGTTTTTATCATACTTTGAAAGTCTCATATTATGTATTGCATACATTCATATTCGAAAAAAATAGTGACCTTATACGTATCCCTCGTATTCGCAGATTATCATGGCGAACCTACCTCCAAATGACGACGTGAATGCTCTCGTGCCCAACTTCAACATTGAGTTTGTACCGAATCCAGGCCATGCTCACTTTGCTAACAACAACAATAATAATGGGTGGATAGAGTGGGATGTACCACTAGGAGAGATGGATGAGCCGATGGTAGACTCGGAGTCTGACGAGGAGGAGAACTAGAAGATAAGGATGATGATGGCAATGTTGTGATGAGCCTAAAACCGAGCACCTACTATGTGGAGGGGTCCATCTACGGCTATCGCAACTCAGCCTCAGGTGATTGATGACTTGTATATCCAGGTGGATAATCTAAGAGATAGACAGGGAGTGTTGACGAGGAAGATGGAGGAGGTGAGTGATGCTGAGGCAACTAACAGTGTTGCCATTGGAGGGATCTGAGGTGACTAACAGCCTTGCTATTGGAGAGACTCACCCTAGAGTGACTGCTTTAGAGGAGCAGGTGCAGACCTTGCAGACAGCTCTACATGAATCCAGGTCGAAGAACCAGCAGTTGCAGACTACAGTGGCTGAGATGCACAATCGTGAGGGTACCTTGATGCAGTACATGCTATGGATGGAAGACCGCCTCACTGTGTTGGAGAAGAGACTTCCAGGACCGCCTCCGGAGGGCCAGTAGTCATTTTTCTTCCTTTCTTACCTTGTTGGTCTAGGATCTTTTGGATAGTACACTAAACTGCTAGTGCCAGTTAGTGACCTTGTGCTGCCAGGTGTATTTTGTTCTCTATGTAAACACCGCAGTTCTATTCGGATTTATGTAGGATGACTCCTAGTAGCTTAGTATTATTAGTAGTTCTTCTTATTGGATCATGTAGTCACTAAACCGGCCTGTCGGTTAGTTGACATAGTACTAGTGCTAGTTATGAGGTCGAGTTAGCCAATGGAAGGATCGCCAGTACAAATACCGTATTAAAGGGGTGCACTTTAAATCTAGTCAACCATCTATTTAAAATCGATCTAATGCCTATCGAACTTGGTGCTTTTGATGTCATAATTGGCATGGATTGGTTAACTGATAATGATGCCGTCATCATCTGTGGGAAAAAGGAGGTGCACATTCCGATTAAGAATCGAACGTTAGTGGTTAAGGGTGATAGAAATTCTTCCCGATTAAAAGTGATATCCTGTATTAAGGCAAGAAAATACATCGAAAGAGGATGTCATCTATTCTTAGCTCACGTTACCAAGAAGGAGAAATCTAAGAAACGTCTCGAAGATGTACCAGTAATCCATGATTTTCCTAAAGTATTCCCTAATGACTTGCCGGGACTTCCCCCCTTCTCGACAAGTTGAATTCAAAATTGATCTCGTGCCGGGTGCTGCTCCTGTCGCCCGTGCACCTTATCGTTTGGCTCCGTCAGAAATGAAGGAATTGTCTGAACAATTGAAGGAATTGTTGGAAAAAGGATTTATTCGCCCGAGCTCGTCACCTTGGGGAGCTCCGGTATTGTTCGTAAAGAAAAAGGATGGGTCATTTCGTATGTGCATCGATTATCGTGAACTGAATAAGTTGACGGTCAAAAACCGTTATCCTCTCCCGAGAATTGATGATTTATTCGATCAACTTCAAGGTTCAAGTGTATATTCAAAAATTGATCTACGCTCGGGGTATCATCAACTTCGCGTTCGAGAAGAGGATATTCCCATCACCGCTTTTCGAACGAGGTATGGTCATTATGAATTCCAAGTGATGCCGTTTGGTCTAACCAATGCACCAGCAGTGTTCATGGATTTGATGAATCGTGTCTGCAAGCCGTATCTTGATAAATTTGTGATCGTATTCATCGATGACATTCTCATCTACTCCAAGACCAAGGGAGAACATAGTGAGCATCTAAAGATCATTTTGGACCTGCTCAAGAAAGAGAAATTGTACGCCAAATTCTCGAAATGTGATTTCTGGTTGGAGTCCGTTTAATTCCTTGGCCACGTTATTAATGGGGAAGGCGTACATGTTGATCCCGCAAAAAATTGAAGTTGTCAAAAGTTAGCCTGTTCCGATGTCGCCAACTGAAGTAAGACAATTTATGGGATTAGCCAGCTATTATAGAAGATTCATCGAGGGATTTTCTTTGATCGCCAAGCCGCTCACCAGACTTACTCAAAAGAATAAGAGATTCGAGTGGGGTGCGGATGGGGATGAAGCATTCCAAAAGCTTAAGCAAGATCTATGTACTGCTCCAATTTTAGCTTTGCCCGAAGGTCCTGATGATTTCGTTGTTTATTGCGATGCATCACTCAAGGGTTATGGTGCGGTACTAATGCAACGGGATAAAGTGATTGCCTATGCTTCCTGTCAATTGAAAACTCATGAAGAAAACTACACTACTCATGATCTTGAGTTGGGTGCTATGGTATTTGCTCTTAGACTCTGGAGACATTACCTCTATGGTACAAAGTGTGTTGTGTACACCGATCATAAGAGCTTACAATACATTTTGGATCAAAAAGAGCTAAATATGAGGCAACGGCGATGGATTGAGCTATTAAGTGATTATGATTGCGAAATTCGTTACCATCCCGGCAAAGCCAATGTGGTAGCCGATGCTCTTAGCAGGAAAGTTCGAGAGAAACCTTTGAGGGTTCGATCTTTGGTGATGTCTACCTACACCGATCTGTCCGAAAGGATACTCAAGGCCCAACTGGAAGCTGTGAAACAAGAAAATGTCAAAGCGGAAAATCTGGGTCGACTGTTAAAGCCTATCTTCAAGATTCACTCCGACGGGATTCGGTATTTTGAAAATCGTGTGTGGTTACCGTTGTTTGGCGGACTACGAGACTTGATTATGCACGAGTCTCATAAGTCGAAATATTCTATTCATCCGGGTTCTGACAAAATGTATCAAGATCTGAAGAAATTATATTGGTGGCCGAATATGAAAGCCGACATTGCTACATATGTTAGTAAATGCCTTACGTGTGCCAAAGTCAAGGTCGAGCATCAGCGACCGTCAGGACTTCTGCAGCAACCTGAAATTCCTGAATGGAAGTGGGAACGTATTACTATGGATTTTGTTACGGGCCTTCCGAGAACATCTAGTGGTTATGATTCTATTTGGGTAATTGTCGATCGGTTGACTAAATCAGCTCACTTTTTGCCGATGAAGAAGACTGATAGTATGGAAAAACTCACCCGGCAGTATCTGAAGGAAGTTGTCTGTAGGCATGGGGTACCATTGTCGATCATTTCAGACCGCGATAGTCGATTTGCGTCTGGGTTTTGGAGGTCACTCTAAACGCCTTACGGGTCAAAACCCTAAATATGAGTACCAGCGTACACCCGGAAACGGATGGTCAAAGTGAGAGAACGATCCAAACTCTTGAAGACATGTTACGTGCCTGCGTAATTGATTTCGGTGGAAGTTGGGATCGACACTTGCCTCTGGTCGAGTTCTCTTATAATAACAGTTACCATGCTAGCATCAAGGCGGCACCGTTTGAAGCACTTTATGGGAGAAAGTGCAGATCGCCCGTTTGTTGGAGCGAAGTTGGGGACAGCCAACTAACTGGGCCCGAGTTAATCCGGAGGACCACGGAAAAGATCATTTAAATTAGAACCGTTTGCACACTGCTAGAAGCGGCAAAAGAGTTATGCTGATATAAGAAGAAAGCCGATGGAGTTTAATGTGGATGACATGGTTATGCTCAAAGTTTCGCCTTGGAAGGGCGTAATTCGCTTTGGTAAACGGGGAAAGTTGAGTCCACGTTATGTGGGACCGTTCAAGATTATTGAAAGAATTGGTCCTGTGGCGTATCGATTAGAGTTACCGGAAAAACTTCGTGGTATTCATAATACGTTTCATGTTTCAAATCTTTTTTTTTATATGAAGTGCTGCGGGACGAGAACTGGTGATTCCACTTGAAGAATCCAACTGGATGATAAATTGACATTCATCGAAGAGCAGGTTGGAAATTAATGGACAGTGAAGTTAAAGCAGTTGAAGCAGAGCAAGGTAATTCCTATTGTTAAGGTTCGTTGGAACTCACGGAGAGGTCCAGAATTTACATGGGAAAGAGAAGACTTTTTCATGAAGAAGTATCCGCATCTATTTCCGAGCAAGAAGCGAGGGCGTGGTGATAATCGAGCGCCGGGACGTCGCTCCCTTAAGGAGGGGAGGATGTAAACCCCTTTTTAGGTCACTACTATTTCCTAATCTCATAATTAATTTATAAATTTTAAACAAGTTACTTTTATTTACATTTAGACATTTTATTGAAATCGTCGTTTTAATTAAATTCGAGCTATGCTTAAAACAATTATTCGTCTTGAACCTTACGTAAATTAAACTTTTCAGAAAAGTATTCCGTTTAATGTAGAATTATTTTTATCATATTCGTTTTTACTTCGTGGTTTCGCCTTAACTCTCGTTTTATTTTACGTCGATACCCGTTAGCCTCAAAACTACCTACCTATCTTAAAAATTATACACTAAACACTAGAAATAACAAAGTTTTAAACACAAAACTTATCACCAACACCTCAAATGAGGCGTGGCACAAGGAGAGCAAAGACTAGGACAAGTGTCCTAGTCACTTGCATGCACATCTCATACAAAACCAACTTTTGTTATTATTTTTCTCATAGATCACCAATATTTTTCACACACACCTTTGTTTCTCCTTCCCCTTGACGCCACCCACACCACCACCATACCATTTCTATCAAATTTTTACCAACCAAATAATAACTACAAAGGTCACAATGATTTCCTTGTAAAATGAAGATGTTTTGAAGTGATTAGGAGGGTGTTTTCAAGGAAGTTTATATATATTTTGGGGCTGAAGTCATTGAAGATTTTATGGAGTCATTTGGGTCATAATAAAGTGGTGTCAAAAACATTTGGGTAAAGATTCAAGACTTGGTGTAAAGGAGTCATTTTGTTTTGGGTGATAATCATCATTTACATCATTTTGTGGGTATAAATCTCTACCTATTTTTGTTATTCTTGTATTATTTTCATTACTAATGTATATGTTCAAATCAATTTCTTGATGTATATGTAATGTTTATGATGATCAAATGAGAAAAACAATACATGCATGCTTAGATCTAAGTGGTAGATGAACAAATCAACTAGTAGAATCACTAGAAAATACTTAAAAATTTGGGGCTGTAAAGAACAGAAAAATACGAGTTTCTAGGTTGGACAAATGGGTGATATTACTTGTGAAAATGGTAAAGCAATGTCTTGTGATGATGTACTAATTGGCCATGCAATGGAAAGTTAAAAATGAGTGAGTTATGCCCTTTTTACTAAAAGGTGTCAAATCTGACCTTGCTGGACAGAACGTATAAAAAGTCATGATTGCACTCCGAGTTAAGTAAAAACCTAACTAATAACTTATGAGTTGTAGATAAACATTATGTAGGATACTGGAACAATTGGATAGTCAACAATTCATTATTGTTTGAAAATGGCGTCAAAAATGGTAAAAGTAAGTTTTCAGCCAAAAATGATAAATTGACTTTTATTTTTAAGAATATGACTTTACAGTATATGTCCACGAAAATAAAGTATTGAAATAACCTTATATCTATAATGTACACTTAAATAGAAACTAGTAATGTAAATATTAAGAGTACATTATTTATCGATAAAGAGATATAACTTGTTTTTATTAAACATATTACTATCATAAACTTTTACGTCTATAACCATACTAAAAGTTTGTAAAGTGTTTTGCGACGAAAACCGAGGTGGTAGGACCCACTTTTGGGAGTTTTTATATATTGAACCTACTGACCTTAAACTTATATCAACCCCGAAACCAGAAATTTTTATACATGTTATCACATACACTTAATAAGCAAATAAGACTTAAATGGGCCACTAGACCCAAATACATTAATTATAACTTTAAGACTTATTGGGCTTAGCATTGGACCCAACCCACTTGGGCCAAATATTTGGACTAATACCTGGTCATGGACCGTTAAAATTGACCGAATTACTTAATGGGCTGATAATTAGTCCTATTGGCTTTTTGGAACAAATTAGATCAAAACTAGTAAAATCTAGCAATTAATAAAACTAGTAAAGTGACATACTTTTTACTTAGAAAACTTATGTGTGATTTAACTTACCCAATTATAACTTGATCATCATATCTACATATACATACTTATCTATTTTGTCGTCATTATTAATTTTTACCGACATAGAACCCTAAAAACCCATACATGTTGTAGTATAGGTTCGGGTGATTAAGTGCCGACGACCAAGTCTCGTTTAATCGCCGATTTTTTCTTCCAGTATTATCAAAAAAGAAAAAAAAAAAAACAAAAAAAAAAAAAAAAAATAAAAATTGAGTTTATTAGAATCGACTTTCATTTTAAACTGTATTTATAAAACCCGCGAGGGAGTTCATGCTAGTTTTTATAAAACGATAACGCAGTAAGTGTTTTTCTTGTTAGCTTGGACCCGTATGTGAATATATGTTGTTTCTTGAGTAGCTTTCGTCATAAGACCCCAATCGTGAGCCGTCAACTACCTATGATGGGTATCCGCTCATACAATTAATAGCGCTATGGGCTTGACAACCCGGTTCGTTTTGGGAGTAGATGGGGGTTGAAATTCGGAAAGTGAGCACTCCAATCCTACGGACATAAATTGTATGGAGATGTAAGTAGGTATCTGACGAAAAAAATACCTAGCTGGGTGGATTCTTAATTTTTAATCTTGATTATGGATTTCGTCATATGGATCGGTGTCGCGAGCTCAATGCAACTGTTGTTTAATAGCTTGTCTGGTCAACAAGTCTAAATATGAGGCATATGATTATTTTTATGCTTGTGTTCAATTCTTTTATCAATTATTAAACCTATGAATTTCACTAACTCGTGTTGACTTTTTTAGTATGTCTTCTTCTTAGGTATTGAAGTATGAGGCTTGGAGGCCCTGGTGTGGGAGGAATTGCGCTAAACTTTTGTCCCCCCCCATCATTTAAAAACCCAATTCCTCATAAAAACTGTTTAGTTTGGTTAAATCAAAACTTATTTTATAGTATGGTGGATGTTCTTTTGCGGACTACGCTTTTGAACTCTGATAAATATGGAATAGAATGGTTGTTTGTTTGTTTTAAAATGTCTCATTGAGTCGTTCTTTATGTCTTATGACTATTGTACTATTATTTAACACCCAAATTGTTGGTTCCGCTGCGTGTAAATTTGGGGGTGTTAGACCTTCATATGTTAGCCCCATGAAAAACTGTTTTAAACACGTGTTCTATACCCCTAACAGACCAAAACCCCTCAATCAATTTAAAGATTCACCTACTTTTTGACTTGAAGAACATTAGACCTATATTTAGGGATTTTCAAGTAAAAACAAGTGTATTTGGCCGATTCCTTTTGATTATAAGATGGTTAGGATATAATAAACATGTTTCTAGTTTACCTTGATGATTTAAAAGCACAAGTTCTTGATGTTCTTGGATGGGACGATTTAAATGAGAAGGAAAGAGTGTGTTTGTGTGAGACATGAATGAGGGGGACGGTGGGGGTGTTTTTGTTTTAAATCTTTAAGATTTTGGCAAAAATGCCCCCTAAGGTTTAAGACCACTTCAATAATCTTATACAACTTTTCCTAAGGCAAAACTAAATGCTGTATTGACATAACTAGTCCTTAAATGTTTAGTTATCAAGATTAAGCTTCACATTTTGCTATATAGTCCCTAAAGGCATAAACACATAACATTTAAAGCCTAAATGAGTTAAAATTAATTACCTCCTCTTTAAATATTAATCCGTTATTGTTTAAAACCTTTTCTATTTAAAGAACTGTAGACATTGTTTGAGTGGTCAAATGCCTTGAAAAATTATTTTCTTATGAAACCGAAAGATGATTAAGTTTTATTTTGTAAATTAACACCATAAAAATAAGATTTCTCTTATTTTGACAAATAAATGCACTGACACATAAATAAATTTGTATAAAGAAAGCACGGGTTGCATTGTAAAGTAAACACAAGCCTTTGAATGAATATGAAGTAATTCATTCTTGAGAAAAATGAATTTCCCGTTGTGAGGTCAAGTTTTCTTTTTGTCAAAAATACTTGCCTTTAAGTTGAAGATCGGGTTGCTATCTAAAATAATAGCAAGCCATTAACATATTTTGAAAACATTTATAACTTCTGCTCGAACTTCATTTACAGCCTCGTATCATTATTGAATGATATTTCTAAGGTCGTAAATGTTATAGATTTTCAGAAGACATGTCATGAAAAACTTATTTTGTATTTTTCTATTTTTTTATTTTGTATTTTATTTTCTGGTTTTATATTTTTATATTTTCTTATATACATATGATACACAGGATATACCACGAGTTGCCACCATTACTCATCCTCTTCCTCTGCCAGACTCTTAAGCGTTTCAAGAGACATGCTTTTCATACCAAGCTTTTCGATCAAGAAGTTGAAGCTTTCTCGTGGCAAAGGTTTGGTGAAGATGTCTGCCAGTTGATATTCGGTCCGGACAAAGTATAGTTCCACTATTTCATTCTCCACTTGCTCCTTTATGAAGTGGTATCATACATCAATATGCTTGGCTCTCGAGTGTTGAACATTGTTGCAGCATAGAGCAATAGCACTTTTGTTGTCACAGTACAGAGGAATCTTATTGAATTTAAACCCATAGTCTGATAACTATGATCTCATCCAAAGGATTTGAGCACAACACCCAGATAAGGCAATATATTCAGCCTCTGTACTCGAGATCGCAGTGCTCTTTTGCTTCTTGGAAGACCAGCTAACAAGTTTATCACCTAAGAATTGAGAACTTCCTGATGTACTACGTCTAGTGTCCTGACACCCAGCGTGATCTGCGTTTGAATATGCTGTTTGAGACATACCGGTATCCTTCAAGTACCAGAGACCCATGTTAATGGTTCCCTTTAGGTATCAAAAGATCCGCTTTACCGTATTTAAGTGCTTTTCATTAGGCTTTGCCTGATACCGGGCACATAAGCAGACTACATAAATAAGGCCGGGTCTATTGGATGTCAGATACATGAGGGATCTAATCATGCTACGGTAATGTGTAGCATCAACTGGTGTCCCTTGTAGATCTGCATCCAGTTTATTCTTTTCCACCATAGGTGTGTCTACAAAATCACTAGTGAGCATACCATATTTTTTAATAATTTCAGAAGCATATTTTGATTGGTTTATGAAGATGCCTCTAGGACTTTGAGAAATTTGTAATCCTAAAAAGAATGACATCTTCCCCATCATTTACATCTTGAACTTAGTGGTCATAAGATTAGCAAACTCATCACACATAGCAGTATTGGTTGATGCAAATATTATATCGTCACATAAATTTAAACCAGTAATAAGTCGTTTCCTGCTTTCCTTGTGAAGAGTGTTGGATCGAATGCACCTTTAGAGAAATGTTATGAGATAAGGAAACATTACAGCATGTCGTACCATGCACGTGGTGCTTGTTTGAGATTGTAAGGGCCTTTTTGAGCTTGTACACATGCGATGGGTTGTCTTGATCAACAAATCTTTCTAGTTGAGAAATGTAGACCTTTTCTTTAAGCTCGCCATTTAAGAAGGCCGTTTTGATGTCCATCTAGTAGATCATCATATTATTATTGGCGTCATTTTCTACAATGATACGGATGGCCTCTATTCTTGCAACTGGTGCAAATGATTCCTCAAAGTCGATTCCCTCCTCTTGCCCGAATCCTTAAGCAACCAATCTAGCCTTGTTCTTGAGTACCCTACCAAATTTATCTGTCTTAACCTTGAAGATCCACTTCAATTTGATCAACATTACTTTATCTGGATAAGGCACCAATTCCCAAACTTGTAGTCTTTAAAGTTCATGAATTTCTTCTTGCATCGCCTCAATCCGTGATGATTCGAGCATAGCTTCTTTGAAGTTCTTTGGTTTTACAGAAGTTAGAAAGGAATCAATGTAACACCACATGGCATCAGTTTCGAGTTGCTTTCTAGTGGAGACTGGTCGAGACGGGTTACCAATAACGTTTGCTAATGGATGATCCTTAGTCCATTTACCAATCAGTTCTAATAGAGAGTGAGAGGACTGCACATTTGACGACGATTCTTGTGAAGTAGAAACATCATGAAGAGGTTCATGACATGGATCGTCAAAGTGTGCATTTGGTATCAGTTTTTCAACACCTTGTGAGATGATTAGGGATTGTTGTTGTTTGTTAGTTGATGAAGTACTTGATGAAGGTGCATCTTGATCAATGGTTGTTGATGAAGGTGTAGCGGCTATTTCAACAGCTCTTGGTGCAACAACTTCTAGAACTGGAGAAACAGCACTTGATGGAGGATTGAAGTATTCATCGAACATGGGTTGGAAAAAACGATCGCAATCATTTCTCTATGGTGGATTAAAAGGTTGTTGAGGAACAGGGTTTGGTATGAGTCCTAAAGTGGATGTTGCAGGAGTCATTACTTGAAGCCCGGGTCCTAAACCGAATTGTTCAGAAGCCATCGCTGTCAGCTCAACGAACGTTACATGAATAGTTTCCATGATTTTCCGGGTTCTTTTGTTATAGATTCTAAAACCTTTCTTTGCGGGTGTGTAACCAACAAAAATACCAATATCGACCTTTGCATTTAATTTACCCAAGTCCTCATTGTCATTGGTCGGATAACAGAGTGAACCAAAGACATAAAGAAACAATAAATCTGGCTTCTTGTCATGCATCAGCTCATATGGAGTTTTGTTGTATCGGAGACGGATCAGGGAACGGTTTTTGGTATAACAAGTTGTATTGATTGCTTCGGCCCACAAAAATCATGGAGCTTTTGAAAATATCAACATTGTACGAGCAGCTTCCACTAGAGTCTGATTTTGTCTTTCGAAAATGCCATTTTGTTGAGGAGTACGAGCAACAGATGTTTGATGGGTGATGTCGATATTCTCATAAAATTCACGAAGAGTCTGATTGACGAATTCAGTTCCGTTATCTGTTCTAACATTATGGGCTGTGGCATTCAAACGATCTTGAATATTTTTAATGCATTTGATGATAGTGTTAGGAGCTTCATCCTTTGATCTCAGAAATTTGAGCCAAGTAAATCATAAGTAATCATCAACAATCACCAAAATATACCTTTTCCCATTAATGCTCTCCACACGCATCGGGCCACAAAGATACATATGCAGAAGATAAAGTTTCTCTTGGTTAGTGTCTTCAGCTTTGGGTTGATGAGAGGATTTCTTGCTTTTTCCTAATGCACATGCTGAACACAGATGATCTTTCTTGAATTTAAGCTTTGGAATGCCTCGTGCAAGACCGTTTTTTGCTAGCTTTTTAAGAGTACCGAAGTTGAGATGAGATAACCGACGATGACATAAGCAGCTCTTAGTCTTTGAAGCTTTTGATAGTAGACAGATTAGAGAAGTATTGAGCATGTCATCAAGAGAAAATGTGTACAAGTTTGTGTCTCTGGATCCTGAAAGTAGGTCAACACCTTCTAATTTGCTTATAAAGCATGTGTTTTTTTGAAAATCAACTTCAAGATCCGCGTCGCAATATTGTCCAACAGAAAACAAGTTATGTCCAAGTCCTTCAACATAATATACCCTTGAGATAGTTACATTGCCCAGCTGATAATCACCATAACCTATAATCTTTGCAATTTGGTCGTTTCCGAATTGAACAGTTCCTAGAAATTTACTGACAAAGTTCATGAGCTAAGGGCGGTTCTGATAACGCCCAAATTATACATGTTTTCTATGGCATTATTTGTATATATTTTATCATTTCTCATGAACTTTCGATACTTAATAGTCTAAATTGCTTGCAGGTTTACTTGAAGACACTACTAACTAAAACTCAAGAAAATTCGCACTTTGAAAGAAAAATACAAAGAGAAGAAAAGATTTCAAGCTAAAAGTACAAGATGTGCGCCGCACTCCACTATTGTACGCCGCACTTACCTATATAGCCGAAAATCGCCGCAGTTATACCTAAGTGCGCCGCACTTTCCATCTGATGAGAAGAAATAAATGAATACTTTAATGCAAATGCATTAATACACTAAGTATTCCACACATATTACCTAGTGCGCCGCACTTCTTCAATCAGCATTTAATACTATTGCATTTAATCACCAAGTGCACCGCACAATTTCTTGTGTGCGCCACGCTTTTCACCCAAATTCAGCCTATAAATAAAGGATGAAATTTCACTTTCAAATCATTCCTCCCAACTCCTCTCTCATTCTACAATTCTTCTTCTTCGTACACACACCAATCCTTTTGTCCCTCATCCATAAAAACATCAAAAAATACCACTACCTTTGAAGAATAAAGATCTAATGATCAAGAACGAAGACGGTTGTCAACTTAGTTATTGAAATAATGGAAGTTTATGTTAAGTCTACTTTTGTTATGAACTCCTTAGCCATGAGAGTCTAAATCTCTTATGACTACTCGATGATGTTATGATAATAAATAAGTGTTTGGTATGATCTTGATCTCTTTAATCACAAGCTTATGTTGCGATCCTATTATATCTTATCTTGTCAGTTTTGTTATCAACTTGAATTATATAATCATATCGGTATAGGTCAAAGACCCGTTGGTATGTGTGTAATTACACATACCTTTTACCTTTAAAAACAAGTTAAAATAGCCAAAAACGGACTTAAAATGCCAAATATATGCTTGTTTTGCTAATTGTGTTGTGCAGGAATGAATATCTAAGAAAAGGACGAAAAACGAAGCCAAAACGACAAAACCGGACACGGAATGGAAAAAGGTTGGAAACGGACAAAGTCAAGGACAAAAAACCCAAGTGTGAAAGTCAACAAAGTAACCCCGACAAATCCAAAGTCAAAAAGTGAAGAAAAATAAGTTTAGGGACTAAAATTGCCAAATCCCTAGTAAACTATTTAATGGAGGTTATAAAGAAAATAATTTGGGAGGGATCAAAACTGCCACTCCACCAAAAAATAAACCACAAGGACTGAATCTGCCAAAAGCAGATTCTTATAACACATAAGGACCTCTCTTGCAATCCCTAAATGACACTTGAGGGGGTGTTTTTGCCATATCCAAAAGTGCTATTAACCACCAAGGACGTGTGGCGAAATAGGCTGTATAACCCTCGAGGGCTTACTTTGCCATTCCCCCAAAACTTTAACAACCACAAGGACGAAATTTGCAACAACAAAAATAGAGTTGAGGGACTGAAATTGCCCAAACCCCAAACATTTACCCTGTCACTTTTAAATGGGATAAACACTATTTATCTCCCTCAACCTTTTCCCGCCAAAACCCAACCCCCCTCTTCCTGTCACTCTCACACCTTGGAAACCTCCTCACACCCCTCCAAAAACATCACCCTCTCAAACCCCACACCTCACCCCACCTTATGAACACGTTGGCAATCCTAGGGGTTTTAATTGGTCAAGGCGAATTAAGGGTTTGGATCATTTTGATTGGGGGCCAAGTATTTTGAAGGGTCAGATGGTGCATTTGGTTTCTCCTCACAACAAAAACACAACAAGCACAAAAACTTGAAGCTTGGGGCTGCTTATAAAAAGAGATGAAGACATTGATAAGATCGTTTTAAACTCATCTAGGATCGTTTTACCAATAACAATTGTAACAATTATGCACAGCGGAATTAAA
>BQNB010059655.1:0-35659 GCA_026074375.1 Tanacetum coccineum | reverse complement strand
CTTGTGTTGTTGATTCATGAAGTAACACGCCCCGGACCCATATTCCGCTGCGACCCAATTTGGGGGTGTTACAGTTTATATATGATCATAAGGAAGCTTATTAAAGTTTTAAAACAGAAAATAAGTTTATTGAACGAGTTATAAGCTTACTTGAGCTAAAATGGGTCGAATAAGCTTGTTTGGGTTCGTACGCCTAGATATCGATTCAAGACCTTCTTTCTCTTGATTCTTGGCTTCAAATATGATCTTAAGGACCTTTTACTTCTTCTTTGGCTAGGCTAGAACTTAGTTTAGTAGTGGTAGAGAGTTTATGGAATGAAATGAAAGGGTGTGTGGGTTTCGGCTATATATATGGTTCGAAAACCCCTTGGTGCCACGAATACTTGGAGTAATGGCCAAGGTCTTGTAGGTAGTGACTAATAGCAGCTATAGGGTAAGTATGAAGGGATAGGATAGTAGTTAAGGGAGGTGGAGACTTGTGGGAGTACACGGCTAGCAAAGGTGGTAATAGAGGTGCTTTTGTTTGCTTGGTGGCCAAGGAAGGTGATAGAGGTGCTTGTAAGGTAGTAGGGTGGCTGCTAGTGACATGGTGGTGATGTAATAGTGGTGCTTAAGGTGCTTATTTGGATTAAAATGGGTTAAAAATGAAATAAGGAGGTGTCAGGTTTGTTTTGGTTTTGGGTTAGGGTTTTTGGTTTTAATTCGAGTTAAGGTTAGGGTTTAGGATAGCTTAAGGTTTAAGATTAAGGTTTAAGATTTAAGATTAGGGTTTAGGATTAAGGTTTAAGGTTTAGGATTAAGGTTTAGGATTAAGGTTTTTAGATTAGGGTTTTAGGATGATTTAGGGTTTATGTTTAGGGTTTAGAAGTTGTGTATTAAGTATTGTACCTTGTGCTAAAGTGGTGGTAAGAAATTAGAATGAATTTGGAAGGAAAATGAGTTAGTTTGAATTCGTGCTTCATGGATTTGTACACTGAGCTTAAATGAGTTGTACTTTTTTTAGGAGGGAAAATGTGATTTAAATATTATGAATTAATCACTTGTACATATGCTTGAAGGCTTGTACATTCATTTTGTATGTAAACATTACATGTAGTTAGGGTTTTGGTATAAACGTTAACGGATAAAGTTCATTTAGTAATAATGTTATGAAAATTTCGTTAAATAGATAACGTACATGATATAGAATATATTAGAATATTGACTTGACATATTAAGGCATTTACTTGATATAAACGTAGATAGAATTGGCATAGGTAGTTACGTGAGCTCGTTTACTTTAGAAATGTAAACTCTGTTACATAATGGAATAAAGCAAAAAAAATTCTAGTGAAAAAGTAGTATTTAATATAATATGAGTGGAAATTACAGTGATGAAAATTGTGGGTTGTTACATTCCCCTAACCTTACAGAAATCTCGTCTCAAGATTTAGTTGAGTGATAGAGTGATATTTGGAAACAGAAGTTCTTAGCTTCTAGAGTTTCTAGTCTGATGGCCTACTTTGTTACAATTCTGACACCTGACAGTGCAAGGTCCTGTGTGATGCAGTGTACACTTCCTACACAGGGGATGAGGTCTATTATACCTACGGTTTCCATAAGTCTTGATGGTTTCCTGCCTTTTATTTTGCTGCTGGTGGTAATCATTGTTACAGTTGTTATTGTTGTTGTTACAGTTATTTTGGTAGTTGTTGTTGCGATCATTGGGTAGTTATTGTTGTCATGATTATTGGGGTAGTTGTTGTTGTCATGATTATTGGGGTAGTTGTTGTTGTTTCTTCTATCATCGAACTTTCGTTTGTGATCATTGGTTCCTTGCTCAGCATCGTGCTTTGTTACCTGATCCATTAACCTCTGGGTTATGGTAATGGCTTCCTCTAAAGTTTGAGGCTTTGAAGCGGTAACATTTCCTTCAATACTTCTGGGTAATCCCCCGATAAAAGCTTCCATAAGTTTCTCAGTGTTTGGTACCATATTTGGACATAAGACTGACAATTCCTGGAATCTTCTAGCATAAGTCTTGAGATCATTTCCTTTCACAACCAAGTTGTAAAATTCGTCTTCCATTTTCTGACTATCAGTTCGAAGGCAATACTATATTTGGTCAAGAGCCTTTCAATTCAGTCCAGGCTATCTAGTTCGGCTTGCGCTATTCCCAATAGGTTTTGGCAGATGAATTTCCCACCACGACCAGAGGCACCTCGCTGAGGAGTACCAGTAAGCAAATTTCACTTTGATTATCCTCGTATAGTTGCTCACGAGAAAATACGAATTCAATCGTTCAAACCAACAAATAGACAACAGATCCTTGCCGTACATTGAAGTCGAAAGGTTGGCAACACATAAACTCCTATAAGTGTATTTCCTTTCTACAAGAGTTTCCCTTTGGTCCAATATTCCTATTGGATTGTCAGAACTTGCCAAGGTTACAGATTGTGCTTCAGAGGAGCAGCAATACTATCAACACTTGTATGTCGGATGGCAGCCTGATTCATACCAGGTGCTGCAGATGTTAGATGTTCTCTTGGGAGGCAACACTCACCATATACAAGACAACACGGAATAAGAATCCATAAAACGATATAGTCTTATCACAAGTTAAGGTATGAAAATTATAATACAAAGACTTGTGATCATTATTTGATATTACATTGCAGGATATAACGGAAAATTTTGGAATCTAAGACTTCCAGAGATGAACACTCTAACAAGCATCTGACTCATTAGGTTTCTCAAGGACTGGTTCACTTCCTAGTGGAGTTCGATATTTATCATAATAAGTTATCTAAGATAGACTTATCAAAAAGATAGTCTGGTGGTAGTGTAGTTGACCTAAACGGTGATGAAGATCCTACTGATAAAGATGGAGATATTGGAATGGGTGATTCAACAGGTGACTCATCATCTTTGGGTGGTGAAATCTTCTCGAGAGGAAAGAAATGTCGGGAAATCAAACATTAGTGATAGTGATAACATTGGAGATGGAGGCAAAATAGTCAGTGGAGCAATAGGAGCTTGTGGTAATTCATTATCAGTAGCATCATATGCTTGCATGACCTTCATATATGGGTCATCATAAAAAGGTTATAGGGCTAGTGAGGCTAAAAGATCCTTAGTTAAATCATTTAAAAAGTTAGGAGAAGTGTTTCCCAGTGAGGCTGGGAAATAGTCCGGTGAAGCCAGAATATAGTCAGGAGAGTGTGTAGAGGAAAAAGTATCCTCAACATCAGAATCATATAGGATAATAATAGGTTGGGGGAAGATATGACTATATAACAACCCAGTGGAAATAACATAAGTTATTTATATATAATATAATAGTAGTGTATTGTCTGCTATGGAAATTTCTTACACATACTATTATGGAAATTGCAGTAGCATGGAGGACTTTCTTGGATGGAAAAAAAGTAGCTATAGTTTAGGTTTTACCCTTGTTCTCTATAACCATGAGCTCTCATACCAATCTGTAACACCCCCATTTTTGACATATAGCAGCAGAAACTAATATGGGGTATTACTTCATGGATCAACAGACATAATCATAGAAAATGACTCATAAAGAGACGTTTTAGAAAATTTAGTTATCATTCAATATAATCAGAGTTTTACAAAAACAGAGGTCCCAAAATCTACATGAAAACATAAAGTTTGAATGATAACAAATTTGGACGTCCTCAAGTCCAATGTCACTCCGTGCCATAGGTTGCTCAATTACCTGAGATAAACATGCTAAAAGGGTCAACATAAAGGCTGAGTAAAATTCATAGGTTTATGAAAAATAGTTGAATACAAGTCATCATAGACAGTGGGTTATGTTGTTATACACCCATAAATAGTAATAATTGCAATTGCATTTACAATTATCATAGTAATAATAATCGAATACAAGTATCATAAGTTAAAAAAAATGTCAACACATACAATTATCATGAAAAATAGTATTATTGCCCTAAGCTCATGATATCAATACGTTAACATGGAAATCACCGTAGTGACATTGGTTGAGGAAAAAATGTCCCTGTGGAAAGGTAACTTGCCAAGGTTACCCATTAAGTCAAATATGGTGTGTTTGGCTACCTCATGTATGGGTATACCAACGGGAGTCGTCACCCCCAATAGATCTATCCATAATATTTGCGTTTACTCGCAAGTAATTAATGTTTCATGATATGGAATTAGTGTCACTGGAAGGTACTTAGGCAATAATATATCTGGATAACATACAGTTGGAAAAACACATGCATTCTTGGTTAATCATAGTATCCCCCACGCGGTTTTTTATAAAGTATTCAAAATATTTAAAAATGCGAGGCTATGAACTCACCTTAACAGGGAAATCTGATTGATGGCAAAAGTATATGAAATGAAAGTAACGTCCTCGTCACGCAACCTGAGGGTAATATGTCAAGTCTTAGTGTGAATGTTATGTTTTTTCAAAACTTTATAAAGTTTAACAAACTCTTACTTTGCTGCATTTATCAAATTATGGTAAAATTGTATCATTGTTCGGGCTATCATAATTCGAGGTCATGCAGTAAACTAGTTTGGAGCCTAGGACACTTTAAATCATAAATCCAGCAAACTCATCAAAACGTATACTCAAATGAAACCCCTCACATGAAATTCCCTAGTAACGTGATACAATAAGATTTTAAAGTTTCTTCAAAGCTAGTGGATGATTAAATTACGTTAAGTTTATAACAAATTGTTTTATAATGCGTTGATCGAATGATTAATAACGATAAATGTTTCATGGTTTTTAATAAAATCGATTTATAATATTTTATCATATATTTTTATATATTAATAATAAAAATATTACATTTTATACCTTCAAGAATGCAAAATGGCAATATATATCATTGGTTTATAAACTTTTACAAGTTTAGTCCTTTATATATAAAGTGTATATAATTTAAACATTTAACTTTAAAACTAGGCAAAACAGCCCCTCATAGATATAACTTTGGAATAATGACATTTTCAGCCCCTTTAATTATAAATTTCAGAAAGTTACGATATATACCCCTACCCATAAAAATATTTGCAAATCAAGTCCAAAATTCATAATTTTGATATTTTTGAAATCCAAAAGAGTTTTGCAGCTTATGACTTATTAGAATAAGCTAAAATAAGTAGATTTTATGAGCTTATAGCTTATGGAAAGGGCTTATGAGCTTAAAAATCCAAAATGGGTGCGTTTGGTTTAGGAAAACAAAAAACGTATGGGTTTTTGATTCAAAGGATCAAACAAGAGTTTATATAGGATCATAAGAAAGCTTATTAAAGTTTTAAAACAAAAAATAAGGTTATTGAACAAGTTATAAGCTTACTTGAGCTAAAATGGGTCGAATAAGCTTGTTTAGGTTTGTACGCCTAGATAGGGCTGAGCAAATAGACCGGCGGACCGGACCGGACCGGAAAACCAGACCGAACCGGATCGACCGAACCGGACCGACCGGACCGCGGTCCGGTCCACGGTCCGGTCCACGGTCCGGGGTTTCGGACCAATTCGTTCTATCGTCCGGTCGGTTCCCGGATCCTTCGGTCCGGTCCTAACCAAAAAACCCAAGATTAAGCCTTATAGGACCGGACAGGACCGAGGACCTGACACCGGAATACCGGACCGACCTCGGAACCTGGACGTATACCATTTCGGTCCGGTCCACGGTCTGGCTTTTTAGACCATTTCGGTCTCGGTCCGTCCGTTCCTAGCCGGTCCGGTCTGTTTTGGACCGTAGCTCACCTACGCCTAGATATGGATTTAAGACCTTACCTTTCTCTCTCTGATTCTTACTTTAAATTATGATCTCAGGACCTTCTACTTCTTGCCATTGCTGGGCTAGAACTTAGTTAGTGTTGGTAGAAGAGTTATGGAATGAAATATAAAGGGTTGTGTGGGTTTTGGCTATATAATAGGTTCGAAAACCCTTTTGTGCCCAAAATACAAAGAGTTAAATGGCCAAGGTATTATAAGGTAGTGACTAATAGCAGTGTATAGGCGAGTAAGAATGGGCTAGGAGTAGTAGTTAAGGGAGTGTAGAACCAGTAGGAGTACAACGACTAGCAAAGGTATGTAATTGAGGTGCTTCATTGCTTGGTGGCCAAGGTTAGGTGAATTGAGGTTGCTTTTAGTAAGGTGGTAGGGTGGCTGCTAGTGACATGGTGGTGATGTAATAATGGTGCTTAAGGTGCTTGTTTGGATTAAAATGGGTTAAAATGAAATAAGGAGGTGTCGGGTTTATTTTAGTTTTGGGTTGGGTTTTTGGTTTTAATTCGAGTTAGGGTTAGGGTTTAGGATAGCTTAAGGTTTAGGATTAAGGTTTAAGATATAAGATTAGGGTTTGGGAGTAAGGTTTAAGGTTTAGGATTAAGGTTTAGGATCAAGGTTTAGGTTTAAAATGAAATTATGGTTTTAGTGTTTCATTTAGGGTTTAGAGTTTCATATTAGGGTTTTAGGACAATTTAGGGTTTAGGTTTAGGGTTTAGAAGTTGTGTATTGAGTATTGTACCTTGTGCTAAAGTGGTGGTAAGAAATTAGAATGAATTTGGAGGGAAAATGAGTTAGTTTGAATTCGTGTTTCATGGATTTGTACATTGAGCTTAAATGAGTTGTACTTTGTTTTTAGGATGGAAAATGTGATTTAAATATTATGAATTAATCACTTGTACATATGCTTGAAGGCTTGTACATTCATTTTGTATGTAAACATTACATGTAGTTAGGGTTTGGGTATAAACGTTAACGGATAAAGTTCATTTAGTAATAATGTTATAAAAATTTCATTAAATAGATAACGTACATGCTATAGAGGATATTAGAATATGGACTTGACATATTAAGGCGTTTACTTGATATAAACGTAGATAGAATTGGCATAGGTAGTTGCGTGACTCGTTTACTTTAAAAATGTAAACTATGTTACATAATGGAATAAAGCAAAAAAATTCCCATGAAAAAGTAGTATTTAATATAATATAAGTGGAAATTACAGTGATGAAAATTGTAGGTTGTTACACTGTGAAGTTAACTTCGGTTGCCTATTTTGTGTAAAACGGTTACGGTTTAACCAGGTTTTGGGAGAGTCATATGTATCGTAAGATAGTCATTTTTGATTCGCCTTTCCGTTTCAGAATGGTTATGAAGTCTTTCGGTGCTTTTCGGGGAGTTATCTCGCGTTTAGCAGAAATCGTCACGCAACGCGTACTGGCACGGCAGTAAATTTGAAAATGTGTTTATGAGTTTTGGGTGGATTGAAATAAACTTATTTAATGAAATATCTTATAATTTGGTGAAACGTTGGATAAAACGTGAATCGTTGAGGTGTGAATTGAAAGTTATCAGAAAACGGACGTTTTTGTGAATTTCGGTAAAAGACTGTAACGGTCGTTAAAGTCAAAACTTTGGGCAAATCAAAAGTGTCAAGTCGTATTTTAAGAGTTGGAACACTTTTAAAAATGATGGGAAAGGTTCGGTTGAGTTTAAACGAAATTCGTGTTTTTGGTCTTGACGCGACCGGTAACGTTTTAAATAAATTTTAGGAGATTTAAATTAGAAAAGGGTGTCAAGTAAATACTCTATATTATTTGAAAAATGTTTTTAAACGCGATAAAAATACTAACTAAACCCGGGTAACATTTTTACTTAGCGAGAATTGAGTTTTTAGAGAACCCGACACAAAAACGAGTCACCCCGAGCATCATAGGATGCTAGCCGGTTAGGGATAAGGGGAGGGAGACACCAAGGCATAATTTTAGCTACTTGGTCCCTTCATGGTACAAATATTTTGTTTTAAGCCTCAAACATGCATTCCACACCATTTCAAAATCAAACAAAAATTTTTATCTCTCCTCTCTTTCTCTCCTACATTCGGACGCAACCACAAGGACCTAGAAGCACAAGATTTTTGAAGATTTAACAAGAACACGGGTTAATAATCAATAGTGGGTTAGTGTTAGATAGCTTCGGGTTGTAGAAGAACGATTTGGGTTTACTAATTCGCGTCAAAATCGAACCAAGAACATCAAGATTGTAAGTTTTTCTAAATTTTGTTTTAAGTTGTACTTTTATGGTTCTCAAAGTGTCTAAACACTAGTTGTACAAGTTGATCGGTGTGAAATCGATTTTTGAAAACAAAACGAATGGTAAAAGGATGTGTTTGTATGCGTCGAAAACAAAAAGAAAGAAACAAGGAATGGACACTTTTAAATTTTGGTTGTGGTGGTGAATTTGGTTTGAAGTCTAGTGCTTAATTTGGGGCTTATTTAGAAATTTTTCTTAAAAATAAGCTAGTAAAAGAGCTTATTTGGATTTGAGTTATGTTTGTTGGGCTCGGCCCAACCATGGTTATGGTTTGGGCTCGGTTGAACTCGGCCCGACGAGAAAAGGGCTTGGCCCATTTGATTTTGGCTTATTTTCGAGCTTATGGCTTATTGATTTCGGCTTATATTTTTGAGCTTATGGCTTATGGATTTCGGCTTATATTTTTGAGCTTATGGATTATGGATTTCGGCTTATATTGTGAGCTTATGGCTTATTGAATTTGGCTTATATACTCGAGCTTATAGCTTATTATTTTCGGCTTATATATTGTGAGCTTATGGCTTATTGAATTTGGCTTATATACTCGAGCTTATAGCTTATTATTTTTGGCTTATATAATGGGCTTATGGCTTATTGGGTTTCAGCTTAGGTTGGGCTTATGGTTTAAATGGGTTTCGGCCCATTTGACGAGACATATTGGGTTTCGGTATATAACTTGGACTTTTAATATAACTTGGGCTTTTAATTTTGAGTTGGAATTAAATATATGAATAATGGATTTTGGACTCAAAATTGATTTTAAAGTGGCAAGATGGATTTATAAAGCTAAAGGACTAATATTTGGCTTTCGGGCCCAATAAAAGGAAATTTGATTGTTGAATAACTAAAACGGATGAATGGATTTATAAAAAAAACTTACGGAAATGGAAAATGGTCAACCCATTTGGTTATGGACATTGTTTGGTTAAACGCTTTGAAATGTTAGGACTTAGTAGGAGACTTGTTGAAGTCATTGAAATATAAGGTTTGAAAACCTTGGAGACCTTTATAAACGAACGGGTCATGTCAAAATTTTATAAAAATAAAACACTTAGAAAATGTTTTGAAATGAATACTTGTGCAAACCGACTAAAAGACAAAAAGTGACTTTTATAAGCATTAAGTGTTGAGATTAAACGATTAATCCCGAATATAATAAGACCATGGGGTTTTCTTTATGCTTACCCCGCTTAGCCCGATAAAAAGGCGAAATAATAATAAAATATTATTTTAATTTATTCTATTTAAAGTATTTGTATTATATATATATATATAATAAGTGTATATATATTTATACGTACTTATACGTATCGTATCGACTTCGAGATGCTTATTCGTTTATTTCAACCTTTGAATTCTATCGTTTTCTTGTCAGATATTCTTGGACCGTTTGGTCAGTTGTTTCGTTTTCGTTATTGGCTATGTTCTGAGTATTCGGTGTCAAAGTCGCACTTAGCCCAAGTGCATTGAGTCATTTTGCGTAACCACCACACAACCATGGTTTTGGATAAAGGTTTTGAAACAAGGGTAAAGGTTTTGTAATGAGGACACGAAATTAGAAATAAGGATAAAAGATTTTGTGAAATGGATAAGGATTTCGTGTGAGTAAAGGACGAACGCTTGTACAATAAGATAACTTTGTACACATATTTATGAGGTAAAATTTATGTTAGGTCATGGCCGGGTACTACTGAGCGTGCGTTGAGATTATTTGTGCGTTGCTTATTGTGATTTGTGCGGTTGCTATCTGTTGCTATTGAGGTGAGTTCTCGTAGCCCTACTTTTTACTGTTTTTCCTTTTTTTTATACTGATTTCCTTTGGGAAATGATACTCAAATGTGCTTTGAATTGTTTTTCTGAACTGTGCAAAATCTAATTTTGTTTTTGGGACAATCTATGTGCTCATGACTGCTATGTGAATGATATGCATTGGTATGCTATGTTGTGTGAACAACCTGTGTGAGTTCTTCATCCTAATTGCTCCAGCTGGTAGGCCTTACGTGTGGTATGTCATCGGGGTTGCGACCCTAAGATCGTTGGTGCGCGCTGGTTATAAGACTAGCGGGGATGCTAGGTCTTGGTACATGATTAGCGGAGATGCTAAGTCATGGGTTGGTTTGCATATATTCACTGTCATATAGCACAATTGTCTAACTGTATGAGCAACTGGCACAACGACTGGGTTTTGAGTCAAAACCTACGAGCTCACCAACATTATTGTTGACGTTTTCGAGTATCATTTACAGGTGTATTGTTAACAAAGGTAACTAAGGATTATTGGGGACCAAGTCGAGGACAAGTTAGGAGTTTATTTGAATACAATTGTTTGGACATTTTCCAAGGTTGCGAAATTGTAAAATTTTGTAAATAATCTTTTGTAAACAAATGTATGGTATGATCTTGTATCTTGTGCAATGTAAATCATTATGTCGCATTCCCGTGTTTTCGCCACCGATGAGGTGTGACATACGGTTTGTAGTCCACCATAAGGATTATACTAGGAATAGTATCGGTGTCGTAGATTCGCAACTGGGCGTACGAAAGGACTAAATCCCCTTCCCGAACCAATATATATCATGGTGTCTCTTCTTCTCGCTATCCACTTATTGTTCTCATTGCAAAGTAGATTAGTACAACACTCGGCTCTTTCGAGACTTGAAGTTTTGTAAACTTTGAAGAAGTCAAGAAAACCGTATTCACCCCTCTACGGTTCTACACAAAACTAGGGTTTCTCTCACAACTAATCGTAACTAGAGAGATGAAAAACAAACAGATGAAAGTATATAGTGTTAGCCTCAAAATATGAGTCGAACAAGGAAGTTTCGGTCATTAGTTAAAGTAGTTACGGTCTTTATTCATTATACATTGTAATAGGCTAGTAAGGGAAACCGGGCTCGTTTGTAATCTAATATTATACACGTTGTGGGCTTAAGCCCAACCAAAACCCGAGCCCGACCTGACTCAAGAAACCCTAGGCATCCAAGTATTGTTTAGGAGTATAAATACCCCTCTCCACACATGGAGAGGGGTTGGTTGTCTCATTTCTTTCTTTGTGATAATCCAACCTTTTCTTCTCTCTTATATCTTCCTCTCTCTAAGTTTTTATTCTTCCTCTTATATATATATATATATATATATATATATCGTGTATATGGTGAAGTGAAATGATAATATTGGTTCTAACATGTGGTATCACTCGCCTCGGGTGGGTTTAGTGGTTTTGTTGTGTTGGTTTTGAGTTTATTGGATACGGCTTATTAAAGCTTTTCATACATTCGACTTATTTTTTTGCTTATTAGCTTGTTTGGTTAAAAAGTTTAAAACTCTTTTCGAAAACATAACTAGCATAGTAAACAGCTTATTTCATGGCTTATTAAGGTTTGTAACAACTTTTTCAATAGCATTTATAGCTTATTTGGCCACGTCTTTCTTTTATAGTTATTAAAGTTTTTTAACCTAAATCTTCAAAAAGACTTGTAATTTCATTTAAAAACCATAAAAAGCTTATTAGTGTTATTTTTGTAACTTATTTACTCTTTAAATCTGCTTACTTTTGAGCTTTTTTGGACTTATTATTGTGTTCATCACGCGGTTTGAAGGAAAAATAAAAAAGGACAAAAAGGTACAAATAGTACTGCAAGCGGTTTGATCTCCTTTTAGGCGATTTGAGCAGACAATTAGGCGATTAGACAAGCTTATATTACGCGGTTTAATTAAGACATCAGGTGGTTTGCTAGATTAAACAAACGATTTGTTCCCAGTCACACTGTTTGATACAACTTTGTTAGGCTATTTGATATACAAGTTCAAGCGATTTGATACAACAGGCTTACGCGGTTTGAACAAAGATCAGGAGGTTTGATGTCACACCCCCAAATAGGGCCCCGTCCGATTTAGTGTCCGGGGGCGTGACGTCATCCAATATCTCAAGTACAAAGCATAAAGAACGACCTCTAATGGTACGTTTTAAAAATAAACACCGTTGCATAAATTTAAAATAATAATAAGTTTTACATCGATCAAATTTAAAAGATTCAAAGTTAAAATGCGGAAGCTTAAATAAGTTCAACAACGGTATTTAAGATAACATAGATGAAATCTGGAAAACTGGTTCGGGCAATTAGACTTCATATAGATCAAGCAACGACATCCATGCTAAGCACCTGAGAAAAACATGCTTAAAACGTCAACATAAAGTTGGTGAATTCATAGGTTTTGTTCAAATGTAAATATTGTGGACCACAAGATTATCAAAACGTATGCGACAGTTATAGGAGATACAACTTCACATAAAGAGGCATTTACGTTGCACTAAGCTCATGACACCGAAGCTAATACTGAAAGATAGCATGTACAGTGCTATAAAAGGCTTGCCCTACAGGTGTCCGACCAAAGACCACCTAACTAGTTTCGACATGACATATATCCGTTAGTCCTTGGAAATCTCGAACTAGTAAGTGCTTCTTACCCGGATAGGGATAATTAGTCCCAATAGATCTATTTATTCACTCGCGCTCCCTTAACCGGTCCTCCGGTCAAGAAATTAACAGTTCATGATAATTCGGGCAATAGTGGTCTAAACGCTACTTAGGCAACACGTAAACGGGGAATTTCTCACGTATAGTACTTGTGTCCAGTTTTAAAAACAAGCAATGTTTCTCACCCCAAGTTATAAAACAATTATTCAAAACGAGTTAAAGAGTGGGGCTATGAACTCACCTCGATTGGTGAATTGAAGAAGAATAGTCTAGAATAAAATCACACGATAACGAACAACGGTTCACAAAGACAACCTATGAAATGAGGGTTTGGTTTAATATCGGAGTAACAACGAATTACGGATAATGCATAAGCATATACTAGTGTACTTTTGATAATATGTTTACAAAAATTAACGCTTGTGATCGTATAATAGTAAAAATGTTTTCGTAAGTAAAAAGAGTAGATAATAGTATGTATATTAATATTATATACATATAAATGTCTAAGTAAAAATATATATATTATATATATTAATAAATATATATATTGTTCGGCACTTTAATGAATTCCCGTATATCTAGTTTTATCATGTGCGTTTTCTAATATTTACTAAGTATAATAATTTATAAAAATTTCGGCATGACTCGTTCGTGTTTACACGTTTTCCAAAGTCGTAGACTTTATTTAAAACCATTTTTAAATCACTTTCAATCCACTTTTCATAATTACAAACTATACATCATCAAATCTCTTATTATTCGTAACGTCCAACAAGTAACAAAAACCCTTATTGGGCTTTTAGGCCCAATAAACCTATGTAAACGATTTAAAATGCCAAAGTACAAAATAAATAAATTTGATAACTAAATAATTAACAAACAAGTTCTAGGTTCATCAATAAGCTACCACAAGCTCATAATAAGCCGAGACAAAATAAGCCGAACCCATAAGCTTACGAATAAGTTTAGGCCGTGGTTTATGTTATGGGTGACGTGGGCTTGCAGGCTCATTAAGCTTTATTTGAGCTTATGAGTTAAGTCAAATAAGCTTAATGTTTCATCCTTTCGAAACAAGCTAGATACAAGTATAATATTTTTAAGTTACAAGAAATAAATCTCAAATAAATATTTCTTTATGTTTTTCTTATTTATTCGTGTATATATATATGTGTCAAACAAGCTCAAAATAATCAAACAAGCTCTTAAATAAGCTCATAAATATAAACCAAAAATTATAAGCTATAAAGTAACAAATATGTATACACAAAAAGACCATGAAGCACTAAAACTATGAATATCCTTATGATTTTCTTTTATAATTTCGAACCAAAACAATAACCTTTTAAGGTTTAGTAGTTTCAAAGTCAATGATTTAATAAAAAAAGTTTCTAAACAAATGTTTATTCATCAAGAAGATAAGGAAATACAAAGTAAATTGAGGATTTTAAGACTTACAAAAGAAAAAGAGTTTTTATAGAATGAACAAAGATCAAGAACAAGCCAAACGTTGTTTATACGTATAACCGAATTATCTAAAGAACAAACCATCAACTAGTCCATCAAAAGAAATTGATCAAAGATGGAAAATGTAAATGAATTATTATGTGGTTGTGTGTAGTTTCGTGTGTTTTGGGAGAGACAAAAAGAAAGAGAATGAAACTATTATAGTGTTTTGAAATGTTTAAGCAAATGAGAGAGTTAAAACAAGATATATTGGTAACACAACATCACTCACTACATACACACATACTAGTGTGTGTTCGAATGGTCTAGGGGGAGGCACGAAAGAAAGGACCATTTGTATCTCCTTTCACAACATAGGTAAGGATGAAGTTTAGTTTGTCTAGAATGATGGAAGGTTGTCCCATGGAATATTATTCAAATTTTGGCATCCCATGTTGTTGGTGTATGTTTAGACGTGTATGTGCAAATGGAGGGGGGACCAAAATGGTCCCCAAGATTCTAGGAAGTTAGTGCTAGTTGTTGATTTAATTTCTCAAGTATGCATGCACATCAAATGTTACTTGTTATTTTCGGAATACGCAAATATTGAAAACGCATAACGACTTCACGGAAAATTATGAAATTTTAAATATTGCTTTGAAATGCAAAAACGTGGTAATTACCAAAATACTACAACGTTTGGTAACCCTGTTCGCTCCTGGTGACGTTTCTACAATAAAATGCGGATATTCATTGTTAAACTTACCGTTAAACGTATAAATAGCACATTGTTCAATAAATTCACAATTTTTGGACTGAAACGGTACGATATTCATCAGTAAAACTACGGGTTTTGACATTCTTTCACATAAATGACTTCAAAGCTCTTCACTTAGCAACTTCTTGAATCTTCTCAATCTTTGCTTCTAGCCTTTTCGTGTTCTAGCTCTTTACTGCTCTTTTAGAACTACTCTCTTTTCCTATTGTCCTCATCCTCTCTTAAAACTCTCTCCCTTTCAGCCTTCCACCACTCAGTTCTGAATTCAACAAAGTGTTCACCCTTTCATATGCCTTTATTAAATAACTCCTAAACATTGGCAAATGACTTATTTTTCAGTCTTTGGGCATCCATCCTTCATATTTATTCTAAATAGGTACTACATTAACTTCTTTGTTGACTTTAGTTGGCGTTCCTGTTCCATTCTTCCTCTGCTCTCTTACTGCAAAGAACTTTTCTCCTTATTTTTCTAAGAGTTGTGAAACAGTTTAGACTACTCTTCAATATTCAACTCTTTCTGTTTCCTCTTGTTTGTAGCCTTTAAGCCAAACTCATAATCAGTTCTCAACCTAACCTAATATCATCCATTGTGCAACAAAGACAGCATTGTCTTCTCTTTCTCTGCAACCCTATGCTTCCTCATACAAATTATGAGCTTGTAGCCTTAAACTTTTGTTCATCAAAGAGAACTTGATCTTCTTTTTCAAAGGCTTCTTAGGTTCTATCATCTTTTCTTTACCCTTATCCTTTGAACCTTGAGCCGTAACCTGTGATGGTTGTTGAGAAGAAATTGTTGGAGTTGATTCACTTGGCTCTTGCATAACAATCTCTTTTGTCTTGGGTTTTGCACTCTTTATCTCTATAAGTGTTTGAGCCAAAGTCCGTTTTTTTATTCAACTTCATCAAACAATATTTGTTGGGTATCAGTATGTTGTTGCAGTGGTAGCAGCATTAACCACGGGCTCTTCAATTTCTACAAACACCTCATCACCATGAAGATCATGCACTCCAAACATATCAGGATCAATATCAACATGAGTACTATCTAAGGTGATGTCTTCATCAGCATTAATATCAAGAATTTTCCTCCCATGTTTAGATGCATCCTCCTGATCACCCAAATTAGCTTCATCATCTGAGGAAATAACTTTAGCACTTAGACCAGCCTTGTACAATCTTCTAAGCTTGTGAGTTCTTGACTTTTTCTTCTTCTTAAGCTTCTTCACTCTCCTTTTTAAGCTATCAATCTCCAGTGCTTGAATGGTCTTTGTAGTCTCCAAGTTAAGAACCTTCTTTTGTTAAGTAGGTTGTTATATAATTCCACAATTCATTGAGTTTATCAGACTATCCCTCACAACAGTAGTGGATCATTGAATGTGTAGGTACACTTTCCACATTTTCAGTCTCATCTCTATAGGTTCTATAGGACCAACCAGGTTGAGAAACTTCAGTGTCCTTCCTCTGTTTCCTCCTAGGTTGTTTTTTCTGAGGTTGTGGATTTAGGATGGTTGAGTAATAGTGGTGTGTGATGAGGATAAGTGGGATTAGTTGAACCTTCACCCATTTCTTCTTGAGCTTGAACCATCATTATTTGAAATAAAGGTGTGATTGTTCCAGAAAAACCTTTTCCTTCCCTCTTTATGTTAGCAAAACTCTTATTTGTGTGGGAGGGGGTGTGACATATCTCCAAGTTGTTGATTAACAAATACTTGCACAAGCCTTGGATACATCCCTCAATTAACCACCTATCCATTAATCTTCACCTACTATCAAAGATATACTTGGTGTTAGGAAGTTATTGTACAAACAGACTTAATTCTGTTAGAATTATAGTTATTTATCTGCTAGTGTAATAGTTAGTAACTGTAAAGGTTTATCATAGTTAGTATTGGGCATTATAATATAGTTAAAAATTGTTTGTGTAAAACATAAGTCTGCTTACGCAGAAATTAGTTAGAGGTAAGATAAAGCATGAGATATCTTCAGGAAAGGATAAGCATTATCATAACACGCGTTGTAAAGCATTAGTGATCCCTAATATTCTATAAAAGGATCCCAAATCATAGTCAGTAATATAGTTCTACAGAATATCATGAGAAACAAACAAGTAATCATAGTTTGAATCTGTAACTAAGCAAGATTCAAAGATCAATATAAAAGTGATTTTGATTGTGTTCTTCTTTACAATGTTGCTTAAAGTCCGCGTAATCAAATAATTGTAAATCAGATGATTCATCAATATAACTTTAGATTTACTAAGCGACAAACCTTTACAAGCAAAAGTTATAAGAACCAATAAGCAAAAGGGATCCTACAATAGTATCAGAGCTTGTTAGGAAAACTGAAAAAGAAGAACTTCTTTTGAATCAACTAATACAAATCAAAAAAGATGCAGATCAAGATACACCACCACCAACATCACTGCTATGAAGATCCTTATCATTAAAAAGGGAGAATAACATATCTGGAGAAAAGAGTGTAAAAGACAATACAAATGTCAACACGAATCATAATCTATGGGAAAATATTGTCAAGGAGAACTTGAACATGAGGCTACACCTCAGAGAACAATCAAGTCCTCTTTTCCTGATCCTAAGACTGCAAAACATATGCTGCTATGAAAGAATCAAGAAAGGATTAAGAGCAACTTGCACTAGGCAATAAACCTTTATGAGTACCTCCTCAAGTTCCACAATGTTCCTGATGCTAAATCTTTGTGGGCTGCAATAAAATCTAGATTTGGAGGTAATGAGAGAATCCAAAATGAAGCAAAAGAATGTTTCTGAAACATCAGTTTGAAAATTTGTACTGCATCTAATGGAAACTTGGATAAGGCTTATGATAGATTTCAGAACTCAAAGTCAACTGGAAATTCATGGAGCCTATGTATCAAAGGAAGACATTAATCAGAAGTTTTTAAGAAGTCTTCCTCCATCATGGAGTCAAATAGCATTGATCATGAGAAATAAACCAGATATTGATGAGGTTGATATTGATGACCTTTACAACAATCTTAGGGTGTATGAAGATGAATTGAAAAGGTCTTCAGGTTCCAACTCTGCTTCTCAGAATCTGGCTTTTCTTTCCTTTGAGAATACTAACAATACAAGAAGTATAGTACCGCAGTGGAGGTTATATTAGGGTTAGTACTACTGGTGGGAATTAATCAAGTACCATAACTCAAGTTGCACAAAGATATAATATTACTCCCTTTCTAGCATAACCAGTAACAGTCCTCAACTTGGATAATTAGGAATATAAGCAGATGGATGGAGATGACTTAGAGGAATTGGATCTTCGATGGCAGGTGGCTATGTTGACTGTCAGAGTAAAGAAGTTCATTCAGAGGACAGGAAGAAATATGGACTTCAAAGAAAAATGACATGTTTCTCTTGATAAGTCAAAGATTGAGAGCACAAACTTCTAAAAAGGGCATTTGCTAGAGAATGTAGATCTGTAAATAGATCAAGGAAGATGACCTTAAATGTGACAATGCAGTGAGTCATACACAAACAACTGAATCTTTATCTCAGGCATCGGTGGCTCAAGATGGTTCTAGTTAGGCTATGACTGAGAGCAATGATTTTTTGAATTTGAACCAGTCTAACTATCTTTGAAGGCTATCTCTTCATCAAACTTAACAAGTTCTTCTGATAGTGAGGTACAAAAATGTTCCAAATGTCTTGAATCATTTAAATGTCTTCAAAAGAACTATGATACTGAGAGAGAAAAGCATAACAAAGCCAAACTAGAAATTAAGGGTTATGAGATAGCCTTAGAGTCACTAGAAGCTAGAATTCTTGGACATGAAAAGAATGAATTAGCTTGGGGTGAGGGATATGAGTTTTAAAACTATGATCTTAAGTGTAGAGAAATAAAAATTAACAACTTAAATCTAGAATTAGAAAAGGTTGTTAAGGAAAGAGATGAATTGAAACTCAAGATTGAAAAATGGGAAGGGTCATCAAAGAATCTCACTAAGATACTCAATAGTCAGATAAGTACTCATGATAAAAATGGATAATAAATCTGAAACTGATAGTGAGAACAGTTTGACTGTTTTTGAGGTAAGGTCTAGTGATGAAGAGAGCACACTAGCAAATAATAGGTTCACTAAAGCAAATGAGTATCATGTTGTTCCCCCCTCCAATTACAGGGAACCCACTAACCCCAAGAGCTGATATATCATTTGCAGGACTAGATAAGTATGCTATTAGAAATAAAATCATAAGAGTCTAAGACACAAAAACTAACAAACATTATACCACAAATGAAGCAACTATAGTAAAACCTAAGTCTGTCAATGAAACAGTTGTGTCTAAGTCAAAGATTAATAGGGATGAAGTCATCATTGAGGATTGGACCTCGGATGATGAGGATGATGTGTGTGCTGTCAAAACTGTTAGTTCTGTTAAGCCCAAATGTGACTCAATCTGAAGAGTCAAGCTGGTATAAGTGGTCAATACTTCAACAAAAACAAGGATTGGTTTAAGAAAGTACAAAAATAACACTAGATTTGTTGTAAAAGCACTGACCAATTGATAAAAGACTAATGATTTCTTGACCAAAAAGTCCTGAACCTAGGTTCAGAATTGTGGTCAATACTGGGGAGAGGGTAGTCAACCCAAGATGGGATTATGCAAAGAAGGGTAAAATCACTCAAAAGATTAAAAAATTGAAATACCCCATCTCAAAGGAACCTATAACCCATCACAGTACTAACCCTAGCAGGTTTAGTTTAATACTGATAGATACAAATTTTATTACTGCAAGGACGCCTATTAGAACTGTAATGCCCTGTTTATACTGTTAGGCCTATTAGTACTGCTAGGCCATTGGCCTCAAAAATAGCATAATCTAATAGTGTTATTAGACCAAATCACCCAAGATTGGACATTGTAAGACCAAAAGCCTCAAACTCACCAATCAAGAGGTCTTACTTCACCCAACCAGTTTATAGACCCAAAGACTTAAAACCTGATGTGAAAACTTTTGGGGTTAAAAACATGACTACTGTTGGGACAAGGGCAGTAGTTAGTAAGGGTAAGGTGGAAAATGTCCTTAAGAAGGCTAAATGGGTATGGAGGCCAAAGATGAATTACCAGGATCATGTGTACAAATATAATGGCTCTTACATGCTCAAGAAGTTTGAGTATGTAGACCCAAAAGGGATTTCCAAGTCAGTATTGACTTGGATCCCAAAGGATACTATTATCTTGCCTTATGTGCAGGGCACTCCAGAGATCTTGTACAGGTATTAGCAGTGTGATAGTGTTGCTCTAGCCATATGACTGGCAACAAAGCTTATCTTTCAGACTATGAAGATTTCAATGGAGGCTTTGTGGCTTTTGGAAGTGATCCCAAAGGAGGTCAAATAACAGGTAAAGGTAAAATCAAAACTGCTAATTTAGACTTTGATGATGTTTACTTTGTAGATGAACTTAAGTTTAATCTTTTCTCTGTCTCACAATGTGTGACAAGAAAAATAGAGTCCTTTTTACTGAATTCTGAATGCCTATCTGTCTCTAGGCTTTAACTTCGTGATGAAAGTCAATGTTGTTCTTTAAGCACCTAGAAAAGATGTGTGAGTATAGCTTGGAATTAAAAGAACATTGTTCCTTCTGGATGTATAACTTGTTTATATGCAAATGCAAAGCAGATGAGTCTAAATTATGGCACAGGAGATTAGGTCATGTAAATTTCAAAAATATAAATAAACTTGTTAAAGGTTACCTCGAAAGAGGTTTAACCTTCAGACGTATTTGTGAATGACGACCACAAGTGTTGCCTACAGAAAATGGTACAGCCACATAAGGCCTCCTTTAGGCCAATTTAGAAAGAATCGATCAGAAGCCCCTAGAGATTACTTTATAAGGACTTATTGGGACCTGTCTCATAGAAAGCATCAACAAGAAAAGGTACTAGCTTGGTTGTGACTGATAGATTTCAGCAATTAGTTAGGTATATTTTCTTAGCTATAAAGGATTGAAAGATCTGAAATCCTTGTAATCTTATCAAGGCTTAGAAAAACAATTGAATCAAAATGCTTAAAATCAATAAATGTTCATAATGGGACAGAGTTTAAGAAACTATGCTATGAAATGAAATAATGTGCTAAAAAAGGAACAAAATGGGAGTTTAGTGAAGCTAGAACTCCAAGCAGAAATGTTTTGCATAAAGGAAAAATAGGACCCTAATTGAGCAGCTAGAACTAGTAAGCAGACTCACTTTAAACCAAGATCATTTTGGGACAGAGGCAGTTAATACTGCTAGCTATGTCCCTGAATAGGGTATTAGTGACCAAACCTCAAAATAAGACACCCCTATGAAACTAAAAAAAAAGGTAAATCACCTATATAATGTTATAGTGAGACCTTACTTGTGTGCCCCAGACTATTTTTGAACACCTTAAGATTCCTTAGGCAAATTTGATGGTGAAATCCGATAGAAGGATAATTTGCTTGGATACTCTACCTCTATAAAGCCTTAGAGATATACAACCAAAAGGACAAAAAAGGTATGATAGAATCAGCACATAAATTTTCTTGAAGATCAACCAAATGTGGTAGGAACTGTCTAAATTGATGTTAGAATCATTTGATTTTCCTCACCATTCATGAATTATTACTGTTAGTGTAGAAAATTAGGTTATTATGGATGTAGGTACACAAGATTCTTATGTTGCAGGTTCATCAGGAAACGATAAAGGACCTACTCAAGAATACATACTGCTTCCACTACAACCTCATAGGACAAGGATTCCAGTAAAGGATATTGTTCAGGATGCATAAGAACAACCTTCTAAAAATGCTTCTCTAGACAAGGGTATCTAAGTTTCAGAAGATGTTTTTGATAAGCAGAAGACAACATCAAATGCCAGAAGATGAACAAGTCTAGCCAATATAACTTGAATGAGTTACTCAAGAATTGGTATCCAAAAGGCTATGAATGATGAATCAAACAGTCTATTGAAAGAAGAACAGAGGAAAATTGCATCTCACAAGAAGGCAGCTCCGGCTACCAGTACTAACCAACTTAGTACTGCTAGGCCATTTGTTAGTACTGGTAGCTCATCTGTTAGTACTGATAGATCTAACACACCCAATGTTAGTGATGCTAGTACTTACACAGGTGCAAATGTTGATAAATCATCATTTGTCTATCTTGGAGGCAAAATACATATTGATGCATCTACTCTCCCTAATGCTGATTTACCCATTGTGATCCAAATAAGCCAGACTTGGAAGATGTTACTGAACTCTCCCAAAAGATAGAAATATCAATGGAGCTTATGATGATGATGAAAGATGGGTGTCAGTGGCTGATTACAACAACATGGAAAACACCATTACTGTCAGCCTATTCCACACTCAGAATTCATAAGGATCATCCAAAAGGACAAATTCTAAGAGATCCTACATCAGCAGTTTAAATAAGAGGGAAGATTCAAAAGGCTTCTTCAGCACAACAAGCCTTAGTGAGTTACATTTACAAACAGAACAAAACAACACAAGGACAACAGAACTGTTTGTTTGCATGTTTTCCCTCTCTCCAGAAGAACCCAAGCTAAATCACAATCCTTAAAGGATGAAATCTGAGTGAAGCAAATGCAAGAGGAATTGTCTCCAGATCAAGTTACCGCATAGTTTTGGATACTTATGGATTTGCCTTTGAAAGAAGCGATTGCACTAAGTTGGGTTTCCAAAAAAAAAAAAAAAAAAAATAAACAAAAAAAAAAAAAAAAAAGTTAAAAACAAAAAAAAAAAAAAAAAAAAAAAAAAAAAAGATAATATATATATAAAAAAAAAAAAAAATGAAAAAAAAAAAAAAAATAAAAAAAAAAAAAGAAACAAGAGAGATGAAAGAAGCATTGTTGTGAAGAATAAATCACAGCTGTAGCTCAGTCATGACAAGAAAAGGAATATACAATGATGAGGTTTATGCACTTTTGCTAAGAATAGAGGCACTCAGGCTGTTCTTAGCCTGTGCATCATATATGATTTCTTGTCTATCAAATGGATGTTAAAAGTGCTTTTCTCTACGGCACAATTGAAGAAGAGGTGTATGTTCATCAACCTCCAGGCTTTGTTGATCCTGCTCATCCAAACAAAGTCTATAAGGTGGTTAAATCTCTTTATGGTCTACATCAAGCTCCTCGAGCTTGGTATGAGACACTCTCTTCTTTCCTGTTGGAGAATGGTTTTAGAAGAGGTACCATAGACAAAACCTTGTTTATCAAGAAGAATAAGAGTGACATTATGTTGGTCCAAGTCTATGTGGATGACATCATATTTAGCTCTACTAAGAAGTCTATGTGTATGATCCTCTAGTTTCTTTGGTTGGGGGGGGAATCCATGAAGAGAAGTCAACTGATATGTAACTATCGACAAAAGCTTCAGGGGAGGCTCAAGAAGAAGAAGAAATCAGTCCTACAATCTTAGAGGCAGCTAAAACTTTGTTAAAAGTTGCTTCTCAAAGTGTTAGCAAAGCAAAGTCGACTGATAAGGGCAAAAGATACAGGAGGAGAGCAAGGTCTATGGCTAAAAAGATTGATACTGGATTGGATGCTGAAGAAGAGATTAATACTGGCAGAGAAGAGATTAATACTGGTATTGAAGAGGATTATAACTAGGTAGTACTAAAAGTGTATCCTGTGTACTGCTAGTAAAAGAGGTCAAAGGGAAGGAAAGGCTCCAATGGTTGAAGAGGATATCCAGGCTACTCACAAAACTAAAGAAAAAATGAGACAAGAGGAATCTGGATTGGAAGAGGCTGTAAAGATGCAAGCTCAATTGGATGAAGAAGTTGCAAAGCAGATTCATTTAGATAAAATGATAGCTAAAAGAATGGCAGAAGATGAAGCTTTAACAGAACAACAAAAGAAAAGAAAAAATCAAGTTCAATTTGAAGCTCAATTTTATACTGAAGAAGACTGGGATGCTATTAAAGCCAAGCTAGAAGCAAATGCAGAGTTGACAAAAGATGTGTTGGGAAAGGATTTGCCTGAACAAGATTTTGCAAAAAGAATGGTAGAAATGGTGAATCAAAGAAAGAAACACTTTGCAGAGGAAAGAGCTAAGGCAAAGAGAAACAAACCCATGACTCAGTCATAGTTAAGAATCTATATGTTAAACTATCTTAAGAATCAAGGAACTTGGAAGCTTTCTCAGTTAAAGAAGTTGAAGTTTGAAGAGATTAAAGAAGAGTTTGATAAGTTAGTTCAGCAGATTGATACTTTTGTTCCTATAAATCTTGAAGCTACAAAGGCAAAATTGAAAAGATATGGAGAAGAGCTTCAGACAAAGACCTCAAAGAAATAAAGGTTTGAAGATAAAGATGTTCCAGCTATAGGAGAAAAAGTTGCTGAAGTAAAGGAAGAAGAACAGGTAAAAAGAACAAGAAAAAGAAAGAAGCAAAAGGCTAGAAAGGGTATAAATGTTGACAAGAGTGCACAAGAAGATTCAGAAACTGATAAAGAGGAATCAGTAGAAGCTATGAATCCTACTCCTTTGACTACAAAATCTGATAGTGTGATAAATTGGAAGATATTTCAGCAAGGTCAAAGAAGTATTTATCAGATAATGAGAGCAAATGGAGTTGATACAGTCTACATGAGCTTTGGAGCTATGGTTAAAGACTTCACAAGAGAGGATCTTATAGAGTTGTACAGGTTAGTAATGCATAAGTATGGTACAAGTAGGCCTAAAGATGCTTATGACAGAGTACTTTAGAGTGATCTCAGGACTATGTTTGATCTACCTCTCAATGAAGATGTTATTTGGAGCTTACCACTGCAACAAAAGATGGTTAGTTGGAGGTATTATGATAAGTGTGAAGTACGTTGTTTAACTTTGGAGGCATGCACTATATATATGTTAGCGGATAGAAAATATCCATTGTCAAAAGATGCTTGCCAAGTGATGCTAAAAATGAAGCTTCTAGATGGAAAAATGAATGAAGTTTGTTATAAACTTTTGAAGATGATTGAGAAGCAAGCTGGGATTAGAAAGTGATAAAGTTATCAGTAGCAGTGAGTATGTTTTTGGAAACTGTGGACTATTATGGAAGTGAGAAGGGTTTGGGTGTTGGCTAACCACCACACAACAAATGGTTATCAGTTCACCATGCTTAATAGGCATAAGGACTGGCTAGTCCAAAGCAAACGGCTTTGGTAAAGACTTCTCAAATCCGTTTATGGTTGACAGTTTACCAAAAACTATATGGTAATTAACTCACCATGTTTTTAAAACAAAGAGTTGGCTACTTCAGGGCAAACGGCTACTGGTAAAGAGAATTTAAATCCGTTGATAGCTGATAGTTTGCTAAAAACTATACGGTTATCAATGCACCTTGTTACTACAATGAAGCATTGACTAGTCCATAGCAAACGGCTCATGGTAAAGACATATCAAATCCGTTGATGGCTGGTAGTTTGCCAAAAACTATAAAGCCAACTTAGTTGGATGTTGCTGTGTAGCTGTGAAGAGAAGACAAAGACTAAAAGACAAAGTATGATCTGGTTTTTCAAAGAATATCAAACAGATCATCATTCAAGAGAAGCTAAGGACTTGAAGACATGCTTGGATACAATTCTCAAAAGCCTAAACTAAAGACAACTGAAGAAACTTGAAGTTAACAAGTGAAGTTCAAGTTTAGGGGAGGATTGTTAGGAATTTTGTATACAAATATTTAATTCTAGTTTAGTATTAAGTTTAATTCCTTGCTAGTGTAATAGTTTTAGTACGGAGAAAGTTTATCATATAATTTTTTTAGTACTAACACTACGGGCAGTATTAAATAGTTAATTCTGTTTATAGTTAAAGTCTGCTTACCAGGAACATTAGTTAGAGTTAAAAGATGATGCATGAGATATCTTAGAAAACAGATATGCATTATCTTTATACTGCGTTTAGTAAAGCCCATTAGGGATTTCCTTTGTCATAAAAAGGATCCCTAGGCATAGTTAGTAGATATAGTTCTACAGAAGATCATAGAGATCGAATAGTAATCATAGTTTGTAATCTGTAACCTAGGCAGATTTAAAGTTCAATATAAAAGTGTTTTGATTTTGTTCTTCTTTACATTGTTGATTAAATTCCGCGTAATCAATAGTGGTTAATCATTGTTTCATCAGTTGTTATTTAGATTATCCTAAGGGCAACTAACCCATTACAAGAGTGCTAATGGTTAAGATCTATTAAGCAAAGGAGATCCTACAACTTACATAATTGTATTTGAAGGAAATAGTATGTAGGCATTGTGTACATGTTTTGATTATTTTGGATCGACATAGCCATTTTAAGTTAAATTTCTGGAGATCGCTTCAGAAGGCATTGGGGACGAAATTAGATATGAGTACCGCTTACCGCCCTTAAACGGATGGTTAAAGTGAGAGGACAATGCAAATGCTAGAAGATATGTTGCGTGCCTGTGTGATTGAGTTTGAGAGTAGTTGGCATTGCCATTTTCCATTGGTCGAGTTCTCATATAACAATAGTTATCACGCAAGTATTAAGGCTGCACCATATAAAGCTTTATATGGAAGAAAATGTAGATCACCTGTATGCTGGAGTGAGGTTGGGGATAGCTTAACTCACGTTCCTAAGAATTGATCCATGTACGATCAAAAGATTATCTATATTAAGAACTCGTTTGTTAGACTGCTCGTAGTTCCCCATAAGGTGTATGCAAGTAAGAGGACTTAAGCCGTTGGAATTTGAAGTTGGTGATGTGGTATTACTTAAGGTATCGCCATGGAAGGGTGTTGTGCGTTTCAGAAAGCACGGAAAGTTAAGTCCATGTTATATTGGGCCATTTAGGATTCTAGCTAGAGTTGGTCCTGTAGCTTATACGTTGGAACTGCCTAAAGAATTAAAGGGAATTCATAGTACTTTTCATGTTTTGAATCTTAAAAAGTGCTTGGCGAAAGGTGATGTTGTTGTTCCGATGGATGAGATTCAAGTTGAAGATAAGTTGCATATGATTGAAGAACCAGTAGAAATTGTTGATAAAGAGGTCAAGCGACTTAAGCAAAGTCGGATACCTATAGTTAAAGTACGTTGGAATTCGTAAAGAGGTCCAGAATTTACTTGGGAATGTGAGGATCGGATTAAGAAAAAGTACCCTCGTCTTTTTACATGTAAGGACAAAGCGGAGAGAGTGGATGAGACGAGCTGAGTGCCGAGACGTCACTCCCTAAAGGTGGGAAGGATGTAACAACCCAAGTTTTAGGTCAACGTTTATCCCTAGCTAAGATAGTTATTTTAATTACGTACATAATTATAGTTGTTTATGCTATATGTGGTTTGGTGAGAATTTCCATTTGTTGGTAAATTTCAATCCGTGATAGAGTTTCTAATTGTTTTTAGTGTCTAATAAAGTCAGAAAAATTTATTTTACTGCTCCGAGAGTGTAAATATGTTATTTTTGTATTTTTCGTCGTTTCCCTGAGTTTTTGTAAAAACCGTGTTTAAAAGTCGTGTTTTCCAAGGTTTAACGTTTTAACGAAGGTTTTAAACTATAATTAGTGGGTCGAACTTAAAATATTTACGAAAGTGGTGACCCGAGTTTTATTAATAAAAAGATGACTTGTATTAGTTTTAAAAGATAAATAGAATGGAGAGGTTAAAATTGCCAAATGGTCAAAGTTGCTTTCTATATAAAGCACATACACATACACTTAATCTTTTACAAAAAATTTTTACCTCATTCCTCATCTCTTTGTCTCCACGGCCGGCCACCCAAACAAACACCCATTCCTGTCACTTTTTCTGACATGCAATACAATCCATTTATACCATATTAATCCTTGTATCAAGTGCTACGTTTCCCACTATTAAAACCTTACATACACTAAGTATTGAAGAAGTTGGGTTTTTGGTTGATTCTTGTAAATTCCAAGTATAAAGGTGTCTTCCTATTCTAGATAATGTTTTGATCAGGGTTTGATTGAAAAACATTGGGTTTTAGTCTTGGGGTTTTCGTATCCGTACTGGTTTTGGCAAAGGAGGAAACAAAACAAATCCTTTGTTCTAACTTTGTGAGTGTTTACTTTGATTAATCTGGTGATTAATTAGATGGTTATATGTCATGTGTATGATTGTAGCTAGATGATTCAAGATGCAAATTTAATTTGAATGGTAATTTCAAGTATGAACATATGTTTTATATCTTTGTACAAGTATTTTAGGCTAGTAAACAGTGTTGAAATGGTTGGATTTTGCAAAAATGACTTTTGGTAAGAAACTTTAGTTGACTTTTGTTGACCAGAAAGTTTGACTTGACTATAGCGTGTCGAGAAATTTTTGAAATATAAATTAGGCTTTTGAATGTAATAAAGGATGTTCTAAGGTTCGTTTTGATATAAGGTGGGCCTTGTAACTCCTAAAAACGAAGATTTTACGCCCGAGTCAAGTTTGGTTAATTTTTAGGTAAAAAGTCAACTACGAAGTTTGACTTTAAAAGTCAACTTGCATATACTTTTGAAATATAGTTTTATTAACAAGGCAAAGGGTTTTGTAATGTTAGTTAAACTAAAGATTAAGATGCAAGTTTAGATTATATATCCTTACTTTCAGCAAACTTTCTAAAAATGGAAACTTTACAAAAAACGTTATGATGTTGTTACGTGAGTCAAAGCGAAATGTTTTGCGTCGTACTTGGAGATTTTAGTATATGATTGTATATACGTAATAGTGATATATATGTATATGCAAGTATGTAATATATGATATATTATACTTTTAGTCACGTAACCGCCAATATAGTATTATATTGGTGCGGTTGATAACGTAAGTTTATTGCACTTGTTGATTTGATTGATTTGGATCATTTACTTAAGGTGAGTTCATAGCCTCGCATTAAATTCCATTAATTTTTTAAACCTACGAGGGGGATACATGTTGGTTTTATAAATCGAACACATAAGATTTTATGGTATGCTGGACTCGATTATGAGATTGTTTCCTCATAAGTTGCTATTGTCAAAGTCCCTTATTTCATGAACCGTTAATTTCCTTGTGACATGAACGCGCTAGTGCATTAAATAGATCTATTGGGTTTGACCACCCTGTCCGGGGTTTGAATCCTTGTGACCACCCTGTCAAACGGACATTTTGTTATTCAAAATTAGTAGGTATATGACAATAATACCTTGTTTGGGGCACCTTTTAGCATATGAAATACCAAATGTTTGGTGAACGTTCGATGTCATGAGCTTATTGTGTGAAAGAAAAGAAGTTGCTATACATTGCATTTGTTGCTTTGTTTTCCCGAGAACTAATAATGTGTTCAAAGGTTTTTTTACTTATTGATTAATTTAAACTCTATGAATTTCACTCAACTTTGTGTGTTCCGGTCTTTCAAAAACAATATCTCATGTGGTGTTTAAAACAATGTCTTTATTTGAAAACAATATGTTTTGATTGGTTTGTAATAGACGGTGGTTACGATTCTGTGGGACCTAAACACTCTTTTAACTCTGAATAATTTTTGAACACATGTTTGGTAAACAACTGCTCAACCCCTACACCCCCACGGACTTACATTTTAAGACATTTTGTTATTTAGAAATATAGCTTGGGATATCATGACAATAATACCTCTGTTTTGGGGGGGGCACTTTAACCTTAAAAATATGAAATACATTATGTTTGATAAGTTTTTGTTGTCATGAGATTATTGCGTTTGAAAGAAAGAAAGAAAAGAAAGTTTCTATACATTGCCATTGTTGCTTTGTTTTCTCGTGAAAGAGAACTAATTAATGTCGTTCAAAGTTTTTACTTTAAATGATGGATTTAAAACTATATGAATTTTCACTCAATTTGTTGTTGACGTTTTAACGTTTTATCCTAGGTAACCAAGATTGAAGGCAACGATGGCATGGCGGTGTCGTGCGTGTGGTGATGGATTTTATGGAAAGACTTCTTGTGTGTTCTGGTCTTTCAAAAACAATATATTAAGTTGTGTTTAAAACAATGTCTTTTATTTGAAAATAATTTGTCTTTCAATGTTTCTAATAGGACGCGTGGCTACGAATTCTGTGGGATCTAGTAACGCAATTTTAACATTTGATAATTATGGAAACACTTGTTTGAGTTAAAACGTCTTATTTTGAGTGTTTTCTATTATCATGGGTGACGGATTGCTATTTAGTAACACCAAATGCTAATTTCTGCTGCGCAAACGATGCCCCTCGGGGTAGGTGTTTACAATTACCACTCAGGATAAGTAATCAAAACAATTATTCATTTACTGGTTTGTCTATTGATTTTGTAAAATCTCGAAAAGTCGTTTTTCTTCTCGGTTTAAATAATAGATTTATAAAATCCCGTGAACGTTAATTGCTCTCATTAATTAAACCACAATCTTAATCATTACTAAAACTTAAGATTCGATACCCATTCACAACAACATCAAAATGTCAAATACCAATAAAGAATTGCAAACTCAAACATCAAATGCTCTTCACAATGCTATCATGGAAGCATGAGGTAAAGACCGTCCACCAATATTAGCACCTAGTAATTACGTTCAGTGGAAATCCAGAATCAAGAGATACATTGACACAAAACCAAACAATGAACACATCCATTATTGTCTCTTGAATCCCCCTTACAAGTTCAAATGGAATGAAAGGTCTGTTCCAATTGCAGAAGGTAGTTCAGAAAAAACTACAGAAGGGTTCATGAAATCTTATAAGACTGTTTCAAATGAGATAAGAAGTCAATTGGATGCTGAAGCTGATGCTGTTCAGATAATTCTCACAAGGATAGATAACGATATCTACTCCACTGTTGGTGCTTGTCCAAATGCATGTGAGATGTGGAAAGCCATTGAAAGGTTGAAACTAGGGAACTCAAAATACAATGTTCATGTCTTGAAACCAATTTGTAATTGGGATTTTAGAAAATTTTACATACGAGATGGTTGAATCATTTGAATCGTATTTACTCAAGGTTTTACAAGATGATGAATGAGCTTGTTAGAAACAAATGCGATGTTACCAATCATCAAGTGAATTTTTAGTTCTTACTTCAATTACAACCATAATGGAAAAGGTTTGGGACGCTTGTTAAACAGAGTCAAGAGTTGAAGATTATTTCCTATCACAAACTTTATGACATTTTGAAGCAACACCAGAATGAAGTCAATGAGTTAAGGGCTGAAAGACTAGCACGTACTGCTAATCCACTTGCACTTGTTGCTCAACAACAACCAATTTACCATCTCTTCAAAACCCTTCCTACTCGCTACACTCACAATTCCTCATCAAGACAACAACAAGCTACTACCAGAAACAGAGGAAAAGCAATTGTTAATTCTTCTATACCTACTTATGATTAAGAACCTGTTATGGTTGTTGAAGATGATGCAATGTCAAAGAAGAAGGAAATTGATAATCTCATGGCTTTAATTTCTCTATCATTCAAGAAAATCTATAAACCTACCAACAACACCTTGAAATTCATCAAATACAGTAGAAGTAGATCAAAATTAGGATAATACTCTAACTGATTATCAGAGGATCTGGGCTATGATATTCAGCGGGCAGTGCATATTGTTGTGGGCAAGGGAAAACTATACGGAACATTGGTGTGTAGCAGTCTGGGATTCAACTGTTATAACTATAAGGAATATGGGCATATAGCAAGGGAATGTCAGAAACAAAAAAGGAAAAAAAGGTGCATCTTATCCAAGGAGAAAATGTTTATTGTGGCTAAGCAAGAGGAAGCTGAGTTTCTATTGAATGCTGATCAAGCTGGATTGAGGATGATACTGTATGTGTGAAAATGAAGATTAGGGAATTAGTTAGACTTTATCTGTACATGCCGCAAATTCATGAAGTTTCTCCAGATGTTGCTAAGAATTCTAGACTTATTTTTGATGCTGAGCCAATGCAAAAGGTACAAAATGATGATGATAACTATAATGTGTTTGCTAGTGACAGAGAACATCCTAAGCAACCTGAATCTATTAATGACACATATATGGTGATGTTACCCTTAATTATATTAAGCTAAACAAGAATGTCATCAGTCGTCTTAGTCATAAATAGTCTTGTTATATAATAGGCTAATCAGGATTAATGGGCTTGGAAGTTAAGCTAGTATTGTTCGTGTTTCGGGCTTAAAGCCCAAGTTAAGCCAAGCCCGACCCAACTAAGAAGCCTACATGTCCCATATTGGACTTAGGGTATAAAAAACCCTCTCCACACTTGGAGAGGGTGTTGGTTATATTTGCTAGTCACTTTGTATGTGTAAGTCACCATATTCTCTCTTCTTAATCTAAGTATCTCTCATTTCCTTTCCTATCATTCTCTCTAGTTCATACGTGTACAACCATGGTTTAGGATAGCTTATTGTTGTGTTTTAGATCTTATAATCTTGGGATAACAAGTGGTATCATGAGCCAAGCGGGTGTTTGTGTGTGATTCGTGGTTCTCACTTACAAACCGTGGCTTATTTTGGTTGTTATGCTCATGGTTTACTTTTCTTTTTGGCTTATTTATCTTACAAAGCTACTAGTTCTATTCTCTTTCTCATTATAAGCCTACTTCATGGCTTATTTGGTTATATAAGCTCACATGTTTAGCTTATTTAGTTGTTGGAAACTTTGGTTTAGCTACATCTTTTCATTGGTGTCTAATGTTATTATAGTTTAACTCTAGTGAGTAGCTTAAACTAGCTTATTTTCATATCTTATCAAGGTCCTTGTGCTTATTTGTATATCTAACGAGCTTATTTTTTAAGCTTGCATATTCATAGAAGCGGTTTGAGTTAGAAGATGCACAAGTGCTAGTACTAGTTTTTGTATGTTAGCCATATTCGAACTAGAAAACAAAAACCAAGTACAAGAAGAGGTTTGCCTATTTTAACTCTTTATGTGGCGGTTTGGTAAATTATCCTAGCGGTTTGACTAATTTTGAACCATGGAGGTTTGATTAATTCAAACAGTGGTTTGATATACAGGTAGAGTTTGATTAAATTCCTTGGTCCATTAGTAACGTTACTCTGTCAAATTTGAAACTCCATAGCGGTTTGGCAACTTACTTGGAAGCAGTTTAGAGTTAAAGCCTTGGCAGCAGTTTGTTTTCTGTTGGCAGCGGTTTACCGAGTGTCAATAAAGGTAGCGATTTACTCTTATCTTATGCTAGCGGTTTGTGACAGTTAACACAGGCGGTGGTTTAAGTATGTTTTATTGCCAGCGGTTTATCAAGTTATAAAGTCCAGCGGTTTGTCTCAAATCATTGCCAGCGGTTTACCTCATCTTGGCAGCGGTTTAATCATTACAAATTGCCAGCGGTTTACACTTTTAAAGTCTAGTGGTTTACTTGAAACTTTAGCCAGCGGTTTAACCTCACTGATCCAGCGATTTAACTCACTGATCCAGCAGTTTATGCTACTATTTTAGTAACTTGAATTTTTTGAAAATTGGACTTTAGACTTTGGACTTTGTACTTAATTATACTTGGACTTAGGACTTAAAAAGTTAATTAACTAATCAAACATCAAACTGTAATTTCAAATCAATTCTACTTTCATGGTTTTTCTATTTATTTTGTAAAATCCCGAAAGTAATTTTTCTTCTTGGTTTTAATCATAGATTTGTAAAATCCTGTGGAGGTTAATTGAATTCATTTAAACCACATTCAATCAACACTTCATAACACTTAAGAGCTGACATCCACTCACAACAACATCATCAAAATGTCAAATCCTAACAACAATAACAATTTGCAAACTCAAACATCAAATGCACTTCATAATGTTATCATGGAAGCAGGAAGTAAATACCGTCCACCAATGTTAGCACTTGGTAATTACATTCAGTGGAAATCTAGAATCAAGAGATACATTGACACCAAACCAAACAATGAACACATCCATTATTGTCTCCAGAACCCACCCTACAAGTTTAAATAGACTGAGAAGATTGTTCCAGTTGCAGATGGTAGTTCAAAAACAACTATAGAAGGGTTCATAGACACTTACAAGACTATTTCAGATGATGTAAGGAAACAATTGGATGCTGAAGCAGAATCTGTTTAGATCATTCTCACATGGATAGATAATGATATCTACTCCACTGTTGATGCTTGTCCAAATGCATGTGAAATGTAGAAAGCAATTGAAAGGTTGAAACAAGGTGAATCAATCAATGTTCAAGATCTTGAAACCAATCTTTATTAAGAGTTTGGAAAATTCACATCACATGATGGTGAAACACTCGAATCGTATTACTTAAGGTTTTACAAGATGATGAATGAGCTTGTTAGAAACAAATGTGATGTTACTAATCATCAAGTGAATGTTTAGTTCTTACTTCAATGACAACCAGAATGGCAGAGGTTTGTAATGCTTGTCAAGCAAGGTCAAGAGTTGAAGACTATTTTCTATCACAAACTCTTTGACATTTTGAAGCAACATTAGAATGAAGTCAATGAGATAAGAGCCAAAGACTAGCCACGTACTTCTAATCCACTTGCGACTTGTTGCTCAGACAACAACCAGTTTACCCAACTACGACTCATAGATTCCTCAAGCAAGACAACCACAACTCTGCTACCAAAAAATAGAAGAAAAGCTTTTTATCACTTTTCTTTGCACTACTTATTGTTCAAGAATCTGTTATGGTTCTAAAAGAAGATCAATGTCCTAGAGAGAAGGAGATTGATAAACTATGACATTTTAATTTCTCTATCTTTCAAGAAGAATTACACACGTACCAATGACAACGCTTAAAAGCTCATCAAACATGAGTCTAGGCACACCAGATAATACTCGCAAGACAGACAGAGGCACAGTTAAATAATGAAAGATTGGCAGTCAATGTTGTTGGGGGCTAGGACGTAGTAGGTACAAGCAGGTAGTTAGCAACAGACTCGGATTCAGTGTGAGAACAGCAATGGAATTTGTGTAAAGTAAGCAAGGGCAGATGGTCAAAACCAAAACGTCAAAGGATGCAGCTTATAGCACAAGGAAAGAACTAGAAGTGTAAGCAAGAGGAAGCTGTGTTTTAGATTGAATGTAAAACAATCTTATTAGATAGATGAAACCAGTATGATGAACAAGAAGGTTAGGAGTTGGAAGCACATTCTCTGTACATGGCTCAAATTCAAGATGTTTCTCCAGATGTTGCTAAGAATTCTGGACCCATTTTTGATGAACCATTAAACAAGGTACAAAATGATGATGATAACTATAATGTGTTTGCCAATGAAAGACAACATCCTGAGCAACTTAAATCTGTTAATGATACATATTCAATGGATATGTGTACTAACGGAGGAGAGGTTGACTATGATGATGATGATGATCTTGCTAGCGAACGTAATTTGCTTGCTTCTTTAATAGAGAAACTAAAAAGTGAAATTGATAAAAGCAAAAACCGTAATAAATTTTTGGAATCATCAAACAAGACTTTAGTTGATAAATTGAAAGAAAAATGATTGTTGTGCCTACTAATCATGCCTACAAATATACCTAATGATTTGATTGGTCGATTTAAAAAATGATTGGTGGGAATTTGAAGAGAGAAAATGCATAATAGAAATGTATAAGTGATTTATGCATTAGGCATGTATTTAGGCATGTTTTGTAGGTCTAAATAGCACTACTCAAATTGAAAAGTGAAATTGAGGATTTCAAAACTAAAAATCAAGTTTAGAATCATCAAATAATCATTTGAAAGAAGCAAACACTGAACTAGCAAAGACAAATCAGTTGATGTTCAAAGACATCAAGAAGTTCCAATGTGAACTTGATAGATATCATGATGTGAATTATGCGTCAAAGGTTGAACTTGACTGTGCAAAAGCTAAAGGGAATTAATGTCATATAAAATGTCTTCTGAAAAATCATTTAATGAATATAC
>BQNB010059654.1:0-37238 GCA_026074375.1 Tanacetum coccineum | reverse complement strand
CAAATTTTATACCTAAAAACGGCTAGAAATGTTCCAGAAAACACCTCCCCCAAAAAAGAAAAAAAAGGGAGCGTCTGTCTTGGGCGGCCCCCTTAATTATAAGGGCAGTCCCCTTAATAATTAAGGGGACCGACCCCTATTTAAAGAGACCGCCCAGCCAGAATACCAGCTCAGCTGACCTATAAATACTGGACTATTCCCCATTGTTTTTCTCACCTTTTGCACACACTTTCTTCCTGTTCTAAATCAGTTTATACTTTCATTTGATCATTTAATCATAAAGCCTTGTTTCCAAGTGATCCAAGCTTTGATCCTCAAGTGCAGAGAAGAATACTTCCTATCATCTATTGAAGAAGTATTATAGCTTAGTGTGTGTCCTTGCAACCTTGTTGCAATTATATCATATCTTGTAAATCATTTGTGTACATTGTGAAGGTGTGTATCGTAGTTGTGTACAATAAGTAGATTGTTGTGATCATTGTAAGTATAGTTAGATCGGGGTGATCTTAGTGTCTTGGTGAAGTGAAGTTGTGAAGTAGAGAGAAGTTGTGTAGTGAAGCCAAGTTGTGTATTGTCGTGAAGTGGTGTGTTTAGTTGTGATAGATTGGTTCTAGCTAGGATTAGAACTCGACATTTTACTTAGTGTCGGAAATTGGTGTAAGTTAAGTTGTGTACGGTTTTCTCCGCTTAAAGGGAGCTTGTTGACGTAGTGAAGAAAACTCTCGAGTTTGGTGCTCGGGGAGTGGAGTAGGGCGAAGAGGTGCTTCGTTACCGAACCACTATAAATCCTCGTGTTGTAGTTTGATCTTTCCATCTCTTATCTCTTATCTTGCATATTTATTTTATATCTTATCATTACTTACTTGATTAGTTAAATTGTTCATATTGTGCATATTGTGAATTCACATAAAGTCGAACCTAAGTTTTTATAAACAAACATAACATTAATTTAAAGAGAGGTAAACTATTTAACCCCCTTCTAGTTTTCCACAAGTTTGGTTCCTCAGACTAACCTTCGTTAGTTTTTTTTGCTATCTCCCTAAATAAGGATGGGTATTTTTGTCAGATTTTAGGCTGTGTTTAGTAACAAGCGTTTTGGAGCGGTAAGCGACAAGCGGTAAGTATTTTAGATGAAAAGCTTGTTTGGCAACACCTCAACAAGTTTTTTTTTGGGTAAAAGGGAATCTATACCCCGGTAAAATATATTACACCGAAAAAGCATTAAAGTACAACGGATGTAGGTGAAGTCCTAACATCTCAGCCCGTTATATGGGCAACAAATATGCACACAATTGCGCAATAACTAACATAAGAATGACATGCCACTCTTATGACTACCCTGCTAAATTGAAAGAAAATACAAGCAAACTATAAGATCAGAATGATGCTCGCGCTTCCAACTTAGACCATAATGGAGGCTATTGATCCCAAGATCATATAATAGCTCCAACTTCTAAGATTAACACCACCTATAACAGCTTGACGACACAATATCACCAAGAGTCTCCAAGGTTAGTGTAATCAGACTAATGCATAGTAGCGTTATTCGAAGTAGACCGAAAACCCTACAATCGCAATCATGGGACACGCAGGTTGCATCCCAATAAACTTCCAAGCGTGTTACACCTGCTCACGCACAAAACAATAACAATCTTTCCGTCATCTAATAATCTTCAGTTGTGCACGTACTAGACTGCAAACGAGGTCCCATAAGAACCAAAGCTCCATAAAGGAACCATATAAACGTGTTTGTATAAAGAAAACACGTTGCTACCAAGCTCTCATCACCCACCGTTAAGAACAATGAGTACTTTATACAAGAGCAACCAAATGAAGCCGATAAATCAGCCTCCCTCAAACTTGATTAGGCATTTAGTAGCACCGAGCCAAACAACAGTTGGTACCTGTGTTTGTGTAGATGCATCATCGAAACCCTAATACAAGACCAAGCGTAGTAGAACTACGCGACATCCAAGCAGCCAAAAAACTGCATACTTCGTACCATATCAAAAATAATGGTACCAACCGTCCACTTCCAACATCCAACTCTCCCCGAACCCTTGAACAACCAACGAAACAAACCACATCCAAACGTGTCACATGAGCACACGACCATTAGCACATCATTCTGTTGACATTAAGAGCCCTCAACATGTGTATAAATCACAAATGAAGACCCTTAGCATATCAAACGGACCCTATGCCTGCATAAAACCCAGGAAACCATGGCGAAATCAGGATAGATATAACTGCTTTGTATAAACCCTAGAAAATTAGGGTTTCTTGATTTCCCATAGCCGCCGCGACCCAAAAACAATATCTGATGATGATCAGTAAGGTACCATGAAACGAACAAGGATCATACAGCAAAACCAACCACCAAACGCCGCAATTCGATGGTAAGAAGATCCTTATGATATAGACCGAACCCTAAAAAAGAGCATCGATCAACCAGCAGCATATGATCATTACGCAACACTCCAGCGAAACCCTAAATAAGATTTAAACCAAACCCTAAAATTAGGGTTAGGGTTTCGGCTGAACAAAATAGAGGCGACTTATGCGAAAACAAAACTACACATCCCAGCGAAACCTCCAAAATTGTACCTCAACAAGTATTTGAATATTGTTTAACCGCTACAATCTCAAATTCTTCTTAGAGAAGCATTTCAGAACTGCTCATAGCAGTTTGTTATAAAATTACATTTATACCCTCAAATATAAAATTTATAAATTCTTAAATTGGGTTATATGTCATTTTTCGTAATTTTACACATTTTAATTACAGCTTACAGCTACGTTACCAAACACTTTTTTAAACAGCTACTGCTTACTGCTCCTGCTAACTGATCATGCTTACTACTCCTACTACTGCAAACTGCTACTGCTACGTGTTGCCAAACATACCCTTAATGAATTGCCTAGGATACTTTCATTGTTTGTATGGCTTTTCCATTCATTCATCAGCTCAGCGTACGAAGAAATACAATCCAATAAACTTATTTTAGCTATAGAAAAACACAAAAAAGTTAAACAAAACACAATAAAAAAGCATACACCCCCAGATTCACGCACATGCTTAGATCTAGAAAAAAAATAAGAAACAATGAAGAAAGAAGAAAGCATGGTGGTAGAGCTGGTGTCGACCGCACATGTGGTGGTGGGTGGAATTCGGCCCGAATCGTCATCTCCGGTTAGATCGAGTTAAAAGCGAGTTATGTCCGGTTAAAATCCATCAACCACCGGCGTCGTCTTCTGCTAAGCGAGTTATGTTTATGAATTTGGTCAGGGTTTGAGAACAAGCATATCTTGGTATGGTATCTATATTAACACAACCATTCCGTTTATTTTGGCTTTGTGCTGATATATTTCTACAAATTTTAGCATACGTTGTTCTTTCTAATGTTGTTTCTCTAATAAGGTTAACATGATGGCGAGGTTATACCTAGCAAACATCGTTGCTTTGCTTTTTTTTGAACGGCTGATAATATATTGATATAGAAGAGTCTAGCAAGGAGCTAGAAACTTAAAAGTACATAAGAAGACAAAAAGAAAGCATAAAGGTACAAACCGGGACTTTAACTGCGAGGGAATCTAAATGGATGAAAAAACTTTTGAAACGGAGGCCGAACAATCAGTTTTCACTCCTAGGTGGTTTTTGAAGAAACCCCAAACAAGTCCCGATAAATAAAACGATACAAGAAAGAAACCCTTTGTTACTTTTGTTACTTTTGCTGTTTTGTAAGATTTTAATGTAAAAGAGCGACCTTTTGATTTTTAATGTGGTGCTAGTTTTTTGGATTGTTTGCATCATTTGGTTAACTGTGTTGCTTGTTGGGCCATTAAATTTTGTTCTTTCAGTCCATGAGTATGATTTGTTTGGTCATTTGCGTTTTAAAATTTTGAACTTGGATTGGCGATGATGATAAATTTGTTGTTGAGATGTTTCGATGAAATTTTGTAGATTTCATGAAATCATTTTTGCAGATGTTGATGTATGCATTTTATGTGTCATTTGGTTATTTGTTATTGTATTTGCAGAAATTCGATATATTTGGTATTTTTTACACACAGGACAAGATAATATTTTCATATTTTAATCTTTTTTGTCTATGTATTTTCTCTTTTGTGATTAGAGTTGATGGTATGCTCCTTTAAATACAAAGGGATTAATGGGGTGTTGCTATATGCACGGTGACATCACACCATCACATCAATATTAACATCAACTTTTCTCTTTCATATTATTTTATAATTCTTTTACCATCTTATTTTCACAAACCTTTATGTAACTTTTCTAACTATGTACGTACATTATTGTTTATGCGTTCTTGTTTTCGTTGACACATTATTATTATTAAAATTATTATTATTATGTATTATAAAGCAGTACGTCTAAGGTTGCGTATTTTTAATATAAAAAAAAACTTCAGTAGACACGATGTAAAAAAACAACATTTTTGTAAAAACGAATCCTTAAATATGTTAAATGTTAAAAAATCGACCCTGAACTTTCACCTATTTACGACTTTTTTATATAACAAATTTTATTTATCAGATATGGAACACATATCTATCGATTCATTCGAAAAAAAAATGTCACTGAAAAAATCATCGAATTGCGTACAAAACGAGCTCAATATTGCAATGCTTTCGACATACGTATGATTTTATAAAAATGTTAAAGTTTAATATAATATTTAAAAATATTTATAGAAATAGTCTTAGAGGCTATTGGTCAACTTTGCAACGGAACGCGGGTTACACACCTCCTTGCAACGACACATTGACATAATGACTGTTATTAACGAACTCAAGTGTAATGAATTTATGATCATACCACGATCGCCCATTTTGTTATTCTATGTATTTTCTCTTTTGTGATTAGAGTTGATGGTATGCTCCTTTAAATACAAAGGGATTAATGGGGTGTTGCTATTTCATCCGTTAGGAAAAAATATTTACTTTATTAAATTTGCATACATTTTATGGTTGCAGTTTTTTTCTTTAACCAAAGTGGTAGTCAACGAAACCAAAGTGATAGCCACGTCATGCATTTATTACCGAAATATATTAATGCGTAAATAGCATTTTTAGTAGTGCAAATAGACTGACCCGGATTAATGGATTGGAAGACGAGAAACTTTGCTCAGAAGTCATATCAAGAATCTTATAATTAGATATGAGCAAATGAAACGACGGCTGATGAATGCCCCGAGGCTCCATGCAGAAGAGAATCTCACAATTACCATGAAAGGATGTGTTGATATTTAATGACTACTAAAGATAAATATTACTAGTAATATTATTATGTGCAAATAAAATACGGGTTTTTTATTTTGGTCGATACAGTGGGACTTCTTGCATGGATGTAATAACACTTGGCATATATGCAAACAAACGTGACACATGTACGTTGCACAAGGAAAAAATGGACCGAAAGTAACATTACGCTATTAATACAAAGTAAAGCCACACTAATCTACCTTCTTTATATAACTTCAATAATACTATAAAAGTATACGTACTTTAAAAAAATATAATTTAAAATATAAAAATAATATAATTTTATAGTTTAATCTTAAAATTTACAAAATCATAAATTTATTAATTATCACAAAGTGCTCATGAAACATTTTTTTAAACACTAAATACATACATTTAACTTGTTTTATTTTCGTCTTAAAATTATTATTCATCTTTTTTTTTCGGTTTGTCTCAACATAATTGTTCACTTCTAAAAATAATAGTTGATTTTGTTTAAGTTTGTCATATTACCCTTAATTTACATTTGATATTTACAAACATAAAAGAAAACACTAATTATTTATCAAAAGATAAAACAGTTTTGTTTTTGCTTTCGTAAAAATCAAAACAGTAATTAATGCATTTTTTTTAAACTATGTATTTCCTTGTCTGTGGATAATAATATTGGAACGAAAAAAGTAATTAATTCATTTAATTTTCCTTTGTTAATCAAAAATAAATTTAATAGAACATTAATCAATGTTAGCCTTTTAAAAAATACCAGTGAGCACCCATTTGCAATTCTCTATTGTAATACACTTGTGTGTTGCAACAACACAAAATATTTAATTAAAGATCTCGTATATATGCTTGTTGTGACGATTAACGTACGAACGTTAGTGAATTCATAGTTGTTTGAATAAAAACAACCCTTATTTTAATTGGAGCCAAATATTTTTGTAGTTAGCTTTCGTATTTCCAATATTATCTCTATAAAAAGATTATAATCTTGTATAAAATTTGTGCAGGGCCGTTTTTGAGGGTGTGCAGGGTGGGCGACCGCACAGGGCCTCAAAGTCCCTTAACAATATGTTAAACGTTTATATAACTAATTTGCATTATATCTCATAGACAATGACATTTTACATATAACATTTCTTCTCGAAAGATAATTTCGCTCAAGGCCCTCACAAATTTCAAAAATTTAAAGACGGCCCTAAATTCGTGCTATATAGATTTTTTTATTTATTTTTGCTATAGAGTAATTGGAACATGACAAAGCTAAAACAACCACTTTCAAAGTTGGTCCAACAAGTCAATCCAAAGTCCTAAACAATACGAAAAAAAGTGATTTAGATATTTTTTTTAAAATTGCATCGTTGGTTTCTGTACTCAATCCTGTTTACCCGTTTGGTCCCTATATAACAAGGACTCTTATACGAGGTCAATTTTTTGGCATTGTGGTTACCCGTTTGATCCCTGAAGCCCCGTTATACGCAACAACTATTATCTTTTTCGTTATCTCTCACATGTTATAACAATTCTTATTAAAATCAAAACAACTTCTTGAATCTCAATTCAAGAATCAAATCAATCTACAACAACTTTGATATCAATCAAACACAAGCTATCATTGCTAATCAGGTATAACTCTATTATCTAACTTGATAATAGTTTTACAAAACAAGAACTAAAAGATCAAGATGATCACAATAACAGAAATCTAGAAAGAGAACAATTAAGGTTTTTTGAGAGAGAGACGAAATTGAAAAGTGAAGAAACTGGGAGAGAGTCCAGCTTTTATAGCAGCTACAATTCATTTGTCCAGCTTCAGCCCTCTAAGAATCCATCTCTTTCCTCTAACCACCAAACTTCAAATTCAGCTGAAAACAAGAATCAGAAATGACATAATTAGTCCTTGAAGTATAGTTCCAGTTTAAGTTACATTTTAACATCCCCCTTTAACTTGAACCTGAAACACATCAATCATCCCTAGTTTCAAAATCAAGTTTTCATGTTAACTTTTATCAATTTGAGTTTTAATAACACCTGATAAAAAAAATTCTCTCACAAAGTGTAAATCAATTTCTAAATGTTTTGACCTTTCATGAAAGACAGGATTAGTTGCAATTTTAATTGCAGCTTGACTGTCACAAAACAAGTTAACTGGTAAAACCTGATCCCATTCAAGTTCTCTTAAAACTTTCAAGATCCAAGTTACTTCAGAAGTAACTGAAGCTATAGCTTTATACTCAGCCTAAGCAGAGGACTTAGCAAGAGTATTTTGTTTCTTGCTTCTCCAAGAAACCAAAGACCCATTCAGTTTAACACAAAACCCTGTAACAGATTTTCTTGTGACAAGGCACTTGGCCCAGTCAGCATCCACAAAAGCTTCAAGAGAAGCTTTGGGTTTCTTGACCATATGAACCCCTTTACCAGGATTGCCTTCTAAGTACCTCAATACTTTCAAAGCAATCTTAAGATGTGACCTCAAAGGCTTATGCATAAACCGACTCAAACAATGAACTGAATATGAAATATCAGGCCTTGTATGAGTCAAATAAATCAACTTTCCAATAAGTTTTTGATACTCAGTAATAATATCCAACACTTTGTCAACATTAGTGGGCTCATTAGTTATAGCCAAATTATGCTCCAAAGGAGTAGCAGAAGGCTTACAAGCTAATAACCCAAACTCACTTAGTAAATCCAAACAATACTTCCTCTGGGACAAACAAAGTCCTTGATCAGTCTCAAGAACATCAATTCTCAAAAAATATTTGAGTTTACCTAAGTCTTTAATCTGAAATTTTGTTCTTAGAAAATCTTTAAATTTCTGAATTTCATCAAAATTATTCCTAGTAACAAATATATTATCAACATATACAAGTAAAGCAAAAAAATTTCCATCTTTAGACTTGGTAAAGAAAGAATAATCACTTTTACTCTGCTTAAAACCACTTTCAATCAAAGTTTGTGTCAGTTTGGCATTTCATTGCCTAGGAGCCTGTTTTAACCCGTAAAGAGATTTTTTCAACTTTCAAACTCTTTTATCATCAGGACTGTAATACCCATCAGGTAAATCCATATAAACAGTTTCAACCAAATCACCATATAAGAAAGCATTATTAATATCCAGTTGATATAAGGTCCAATTATTTTGCACAGCAAGGTTAATCAAACACCTAACAGTAACAATTTTCACAACATGAGAAAAGGTCTCATCAAAATCAATGCCCTCTTTTTGGTCGAACCTTTCACAACATATCTAGCTTTATATCTTTCAATCTCACCATTTGACTTGTACTTGATTTTATAAACCCATTTCCCACATATAGACTTTCTGTCTTTAGGTAAGTCAGATATTTCCCAAGTGTCATTTCTATAAAGAGCATCCATCTCTTTATTCATTGTCTCAACCCAGTGCTGATCCTTACAAGCTTCCTAATAGTTTTTAGGCTCAAAAGCTTTGTTTAATTCAGTTATAAAACAAAAAAATTCAGAACTAAGTTTAGAATACCCAACACATCTCTCAAGACCATATTTGACTTTGGAATCAACAACATATTCATTATATTTGTTTGGAAAAACAGATGATCTCTCAGACCTTCTCAAAGGTTGATTATCAACATTTTGGACATGTTCTGTGTTTAGAGAGTTAATGACATCATCCTCAAACAATGTAGTATTAGGACCAAAGGTTGCAGCCATCTTATCTTTACTAGCAGACCCATTAGAACCTTGAGGATGCCCCAAATCATCCTCAAATAGGTTATTGATAAAATATAATGCCTAAAAACATTACTAATATTTTTTCACATCTTTACGTTTTGATAATCACAAAATATAAAAACGTGCAACGTAAAATTAAACGTAAACAAGTAATTAGTAGTAAATTATCATTTCAACAAATACATCACTTAAAGGTATGAATAAATAAATGCTTAATGCATTTTATGATCAAAGGACATTTTTATTCAACCTCACATCTTTTTTTAGAAAGTGTTGTTAACTTTTATAAACATTACAATATATTTCTTACAATAAAAAAAATTGTTTGATTCAAAATAAACATTTTGAAATTAAATTTAGCGGACCTAAAACAGCTAGAAAAGCTTCAGAAATCCCCCCTACACAAAAGACAAACTGGGGAAGCCTTTAGTCTAGGCGGCCCCGTAAATACGCGGTCGTCCCCTTAAATTTAGGGGAACCGTGCCCACACTATTTAAGATGGACGGCCCTAGATAGACGCTCCCCCCAGTTTGTCCTATAAATACTGGACTTTTCCCTATAATTTTCTCACCTTTTGCACTCATTCTTTCTGTTCTAAAACAACCCACACATCATCAAAATCTTTTGATCATTTAATCATAAAGCTTTGTTTCCAAGTGATCCAAGCTCAATTCCTCAAGTGCAAGAGAAGAATACTTCCATCCTCAAGTGAAGAAGTATTACACCTTTGTGTGTTGTTGCAATCTTATTGCATCCATATCATAACTTGTAAATCTTGTGTATATCTTGTATTTATGTGTAATAGCTAGATCTTGGCGATCTTTGTAAGTATAGATAGATCGTGGTGATCTTACCAAGTAGTGTTAGTTAGTTGTGGCATAAGTAGTGTGGTGAAGTGAAGTCGTGAAGTTGTGAGGAAGTCTCGAAGTTGTGAAGTTGTGAAGTCGTGAAGTCGTGTTGTGATAGATTGGTTCTAGCTAAGATTAGAACTCGACATTTAGCTTTGTGTCGTAAATCGGTGTAAGCAACGTTGTGTACGGTTTTCTCCGCCATAAGGGAGCTTGTTGACATAGTGAAGAAAACTCTCGAGTTAGGTGCTCGGGGAGTGGAGTAGGGCGAAGAGGTGCTTCGTTACCGAACCACTATAAATCTCGAAATGAGGTTTGATTGTTCTTACTCTTATATCATTGTCTTTCATTCATCTCCTCATACTTATCATATCTCAATTGTTTAGATAAATATATTGTTATTTGTGCAAGTGTTGAGTTTCAATGAATTCATAATCTAGAATTTTTACAAAACACTTCAAACTTTTAATTAATAGCGGTACAACTATTCTACCTTCCCTTCTAGTTTTCCTCAATTGGTATCAAGAGCCGCGTTAAAAGAAGATTTTTAAAATAAATTGTATTTTAAAACTTAAATCGATTATGAATCGGACAAATATTTTAGGGAACTATGCTAAGTCACCACTGTTTGAAAGTAGGATTTTATTTATTGGAAAAATTGATTTGAAACTTATGATGAAGTCAAAAGATATTCTTCCCTGATCTTTGGCATGTTATTTACCGATGGGATTTTCCTCCTATTCATAATAATCCCGAAAACTAAAAGGAGAAGTTGTACGTTTTCATAAAACAAATTGTTGATCTTAAGAAAACTTGCAAAAATAATGAGCTAAAATGTTATTTTATAATGCTATGCCATGTAAAGAATACGAAAGGAATTTTTATGTTGTCAAACCGCAGATGAATTTTTGGGATACTTTGTTATCACACATAAGGTAATAATCAGTCAAAGGCTAACAAAAAATAGATCTTTTTGTTCACATATGAAACAATTTTACGATTTCGAAAGAGGAATCAATAGATAATGCCTTTGCTAAATTTAACACTATTATTACTAGGCTAAAAGCACTTGATGAAGGTTTTTTTAGCAAGAATTGTGTTAGGAAATTTCTTAGGGCGTTACATCCAAAATGGCGCGCGAAAGTCACAATGATTGAAGAATCAAAGAATCTAACAACCTTACATCTTGAGGAACTTATTGGAAACTTGAAAGTCTATGAAGAGGTAATAAAGAAAGATTTCCAAACGGTCAAAGGCAAGAAAGAACAAAATGTAGATCTCTTGCATTAAAGGTGAAAAAGGAAGTAAGTGATGAAGATAACCTCAAGCTCACGATAGTGTAGACGAAGTGTTTTGCTATTCGCGACGTAAAAGAATTCAAGAAATTCTTAAGAGAGTGATGATTTATAAGAAAACCACGAGGCGATAGAAAAATATTCCAAAGAAGTAGAAATGATGGTTATGGTAAAAGTGAAAGAAAATGTTTTAGATGTGGTGATCCAAATCACCTCATTGGAGAATGTTCAAAGCCGCCAAAGAACAACGATCAAAGAGCATTTATTGGAGGAGCATGTAGTGACAATGGAGAAGATGAAGTAGGAAAGACTAAAGATGAAAATTTCCTTGTAGCTCAAGCGCCCGATGAAATATGCTTATGAGTAAACTTAGAACCCGATGAGTAGATTAAAGATAGTGGATGCTCAAAACACATGACCGGTAATTGAAGGTTATTCTCTTCATACAAAGCATACAACGGAGGAAACGTAATCTTTGGGAGCGACTTGTGCAGTAAAATCATAGGCAAAGGTACGATTTCTCAAGACTCCCTAATAATTGAAAATGTTGAGCACATAGATAACTTAACATATAACTTGCTTAGTGTAGGTCAAATATGTGATAACAAATGCAAAGTAATAATTACCGAACATGATAGCAAAATAATCAAAGACGAAAAAGTTATAGGAAAAAGAATTAGGAAAGGAGGAATATATGTAATGAAACTAGGAAATAAATCGGAAGACAAAATATTCCTTGCAACATTGGACGAAAACTCCACACTATGGCATAGGAGATTAGGTCACGCTAATATGCAATTAATTCAATCATTAGCATCTAAAGAATTAGTTAGAAACCTACCCAAAACTAAATTCGACCGAATTTTGTGATGCTTGCAAAATTGGAAAACAAGCTCATACAAGTCACAAGGCTAAAAATATAGTTTCAACAACTAGATGCCTAGAACTACTTCACATGGATTTGTTTGGCCCTTCCGCCATACGAAGCTATGGAGGAAATCGTTATACCTTAGTAATCGTAAATGACTATTCTCGATTCACATGGACTAGATTTTTAGCAAATAAAACCGAGGCCTTCGAAAAATTCAAAGTATTTAGCAAAATGATTGATTGGTGAGATTTACACTATATATATATAATATATAATAAAATATAAAATACATATAAGTCTAAAAATCAACAAGATCAATAATACCGAGAAGTAGTATAGAATGTTCCCGGGTCGTAAATCCCCAACGAGGCTGGAATGGAAAATCGATACAGTCGAAGATTTGAGTTTGAAGGAGAGAATTGAATTGAAAGAGTGGAAAAGTCAAATTAAACAATAACAAACAAAAACGTTTAAGAAAAACCTAAAAATTATGAATTTAAGCTAAAAAAATGAAAGCACGAATCCCTAACAAAGGGGGAAAAACCTAAAATCTTTAAAATTAACCCTACGAAGAAATTTTCGCTTCTCAACTACTCTAGGGATCAAATAACGAAGAATGAAAAAGACTAGACCGAAAACGGAGTTTGTTTGACCCAAAAACGAGTCAAGACAAAATCCCGCACCCGGACCGTTCTTTAAAAAGTGAAAAGTTGTAAAAATGACCCTACGAAAAGTTTTATATTTTTCCTACAAACTATATGACAAAAGAAAATTTTCTAAAAAAGAAAAATATTTTTTTGATAATTTTTGTATTTTTTATGAATTTTTAAAACTTTTAACGAAATTAAATCATAAAAAATATTAAATGATTTCGAAAAATTCTGAAAAATTTACTAAAAATACTTTATACTATAAGGATCCTACGAAAAATAAAAAAAACAAGAGTTGCTTAACAAATAAGCCCGAAAATAAGCTTATTCAGTTTATAAGCTTATAAGCCAAAACACCCTTATATACTAATGCCCTTGAGTCTTTAACGAAAAAGACCCAAGGGCGCAGTGGTAAGAGTGTTGTGTAAAAGGGGAATGTATCGATTGGTCACGGGTTCGAGTCTTGCTCACCCGGACCAATTGTCTTTCCCTCTTTTTTTTTCGAAAACTCAAAGAAGCAAAGTTGTTAAGCTCGTGGGGCTTAACAACTTTGTCTTCTACAACTTTTTCTGAAAAGCCCTTAATAAGCTGAAAAATAAGCTTAAAGTTGGCAGAAATGCTTAAAGGGCTTAAAAGCTTGAAAAACTAAGTCATTTGGCTTGTGTTGGTCGTTTAAGCTAGGACTAAGGAAAAATAAGCAAAAGGGCTTAATCTAAACCTAGGTAAGCCAAAAAGGCTTAAAGCTTAGACTAATAAGCTGTTGAGAACAGCTTATGATGACAGAACTTAAGTGAAGCTTAAAAAGGCTAAAAGACTAAGCTTGGCATGTAAATAAGCTAGCAAAAAGGGAATAAGCTTAACAACTTGACTAATCTATCTAAATAAGCTATTTGGACACAAGTGAGCTTATGAAATAAGCTCAATAAGCCAGAAAAAAATAAGCAATCCCTACACTTAACTTAAGCTAAAAACAGTCAAAGGGCTCATTTGAGCTTAAAAATAAGCCATCAAATAAATTCTTAAGGTCTGAAACTTTAAGAGGCTTATAAATGAGCTTATTGGCTCTTTGAAATTAACCAGGTTTGGGCTTAAGAAACCACTAATAAAAAAAACAACAGAAAAAGGGGCTTATAATCTCCCACTTTGCTCCAGGGGAGATTTATGCTTACAACAAAAAGTGGCTTATTTGACAGCTTTCTAAAAGCTGTCAAATAAGCTTAAAACTAAAAAAAAAGCTTGAACAGCTTAAGTCTACTATGAAGTAGACTTGTGCAACAATTTTTGATTTTTAAAACTCATTAAAACTTGCTGAATTTATAAGGTGAATAAGGGCTTTTGGATTTAAAACTCGATACTAAAAGGTCTTGGTGGTTTGGCTTACAAGTCAAAAGGACCCCATTGGGTGTTTGGTCACAGCTTTTTAACACCTCAAAACATACTTTTTTGTAACACTTAACTCAAAACACACAAGTGCTTAACATAAATAAAGCACTTGTGGTGTTTTCTGAAAGTCACAGTTAAACAATGAGGGGTTTTTAAACTTTGAAAAACATTTTCCCAACTAAAAAATCTTTTAGATACAACTTAAACTGCTTAAAACTGAGCTTAAGCCAATCTAATGGCACATAACCCAAACCCAGACCATTTTGACGGTTTCTTAGTTATCCCAAACACCCCTTCACTTTAAGACTGTCAAACTAAAAGTGCACTTAAATCTAATTTAAAACTAAAACAGCTGAAACCTTTTATCCACTTACACTATAAATAACCTACTTAAACTATTTTAAGACTAAAATCTAAAGCTTATGTTTCAAAAATAAGCACTTTCTCTCCTAGCTTATTACACTAACATTGACAGTTTTGAAAGATAAACTGATATTACACAAATTTATGCAATGAAAACTTAAAACACCTAAATAACAAGCCTAAACTAATGTGTTTGCAAAGATTTGAACAGGAATTAAAAGTAAATAAGCTAATGCCTTAAGCTAAAAATTAAGCTAAATGAAAATTGAGAAATGAATCGTGGTTTTTTTATAGTCTCAGAACCAAGCCACTCTTGTAGAATGAGTGGCTTAAATCATGAACCTAATGGCTCCTTAGCCTCTAAACCTGAGCTTAAAGCTCAATAAGCTTTTAAAAGCTTATTACCTCCTTGTACCTCAATATTGAATCCAATGAATTCAAATGAACAATTTTTTGAACTAAAATAGACAAACTCAGTGTTTAACAAGCTTTGAGCAATATTGGAACAATTTTAGAACAAAAAAAATGGAATAAGCTAATTTGAGCTTACTACAAGCTTATTAGCTAAAACAAGCTTAAAACATGAAAACTTGAGAATAACCACAACTGAACTAGTTTGATTACTTCCAAAAGAAAAGTACAAGATTAAAAATGGTAAGTGAAACTGAATTAAAAGTTTACAAACTTAAATTAAAACGATGAACAGTACACGAAATTAAAAAAATACAAAGGAAATTTAAAAACTCTAAAACTAACTACTCTTGAACCTCTGTCTTCTTCTTCTTTTATAAGCTAGGAAGCTTCTTTGTTGTGTGTTTGTTGTGTTAGTTTGGTGAGAGGAAAACCAAACTCAATCTTGACCGTCGAACAAGCCTTGGGGAGTTGTGGGATTGCCAACTTGGCAATCCTATAGTTGGGAAAGTTTTAGTGGAGGAGGGGGGAAGGGTTTGTCCATGGGAGAATTGAGGTTACAGGGTAAAAGGTTGAAGGCAAACCCGTGAGTTTGCTTGTGGGGGAAAAAGGCGGGAAAAGCGGGTTTATAAAAAGAAGGTGACAGGGTGTGGGTTTGGGTAAATGGCAAAGTTGGTCCTTGATGGTGTTATGTATCTTTGCAACCATGGTCCTTGTGTTGTTATAACTTTTGGGGACTTGGCAAAACAAGTCCCCAAGAGTTATAACACTAATTGCAAGACTCGTCCTTGCGTGTTATGAGTTAGGGACTTTGGCAGCATTAGCCCTTGTGGTTTATCTTTCCCATAATGGCAGCTTGGGCCCTTATCTTCTTTTCTTTCCTTTCTCTTATAAATATAAGTTTAAGGTTTGGCAATTTTGACCCTCAAACTTATATTTCTTGACTTGTTGACTTTTGGATTTGTCGGGGTTGACTTGGGCTTTGACCAGTTGACTTTTCTGTTGACTTTTTGACTTGATTGACTTTTCGGCTTCGATTTGGCTTTGTCTTTCACAGTCTTTTCCATTCCGAGTCCGGTTTTGTCGTTTTGGCTTTGTTTTTCGTCCTTTTCTTAGTTATCCGTTCCTGCACAATACAATTAGCAAAACAAGCGTATATTTGGCATTTTAAGTCCGTTTTTGGTTATTTTAGCTCGTTTTTAAAGGTAAAAGGTATGTGTAATTAAGCACATACCAAAATCCCCCATACTAAGGTATTGCCGTGTCCTCACGCAATGTTATGAAGTAAACATTTACGAAAACTAAGAATCTCAATCTCCCTCGACTAATAACTTTGAAAAGTAGCACAGTGTTCGTCAAGGGAAACTAAAGAATCAAAAGCTTCGACAAGTCCCGTTTTCACCACTTTTTATTTGTACACTAACTATCCCTAATTTTTTTTGGATTTTTTTTAAAGGTTTCGGGGTTCCTTTTACTTTTCTTGACTTCCTGTTAACATCCTTTATTATATCAACCATTGGATCATAGAATAGAAACGCCCATAAAATAATCTACGGATGTCCTGACAGATAAATTTATTTTAGAAAGTAGTATAGTTTATGTGCATAACGATATTTCTGAAGAAATCTGGGGAAAAGACTAGATCACCCACCAACCAGCATATTCTCGATAGATCCCAGCCGAGTTCGACTTAGGTTATCAGGTTGAGACCCCACAGGAGAATGTTCGCAATGTAATAGCGGGATACTCCATCCTTTTAGGCCGAATTTCTTAGATTCACCGTTAAATAAACAATACTACTCAAAGCACGCAAACATCAAAAATTTAATGATCTCATTGGTGAGACTATTCCATGTAGCGACCTTTCTTCTCGGAACGTCCCAGCCTCATCAGCTAAGTGCCCAGGTTTTTGACACCCCACAGAGAATACTTAATCGAAATAATCTACCGACGGCAACCAACAACTTTTGAAGTCTTAAAGCAAGTTATTCTTAGTTCAAAATTATACTTGAGTTTAGAAAAAAGAAATCTTAACTATTAAATTTTCATTTATTGCTATATACATACTATAATTCCGTCATCATTTACATGACTACAACATCGGCCACGCCTCCGACAAGATGTAGTGACTTAGTCTGACGACGGTTTATTGATAACACTTACTAATGCACTTTGGCATTTATTATCTCACTATGGGCCTTGTTTTGAAGACTGCAACATCGGTTGTGAGCCGGCAAGATGCAGTAAACCTTTATCAGCCCACAGTTTATATTTTTCATCATTTTTATTTTTATTTTTTATGAAACTGTATTTTCCATAATAGAGAAAATTTCGTTTTAGAAACTTAAGTATAAAGCTGAACTAAGATGAATATTTTCGTTTCCGAAAGAGCTTCTTTTTAGAAAATATCGGTTTAAAGTTAAAGCAAAATTAAGCACGTTTATTAGTCAAGTTAAGAGCTTCGGGGAGAAAAAGCGACAAGTTACACTTATAAGCTTTTTAAGATTTCCAAATAATCCTTGTTTAGCATCCTACTTATAAATAACACTATCATTTTTTGTTCTTTGCAAATTTAAAATCCCTAATAAAAGGATCCGCGAATGCTTAGCCTAATAAACTTTCGTTTATTAAATGGTTAAGGGACAAAGCTAGGGCTCAACACGCCCGATCGAGTCAAAATTTATTCTCATTCTACCCATTGGGAAAGTCAAAATTGCGACAAAACACTTATTTTATTTTTAAAAAATTTTAAAATTTTTTCTTTTTTTTTGGTATTTTTGCGAAAATTTTGGTGGTAAAAACAGGATTACGTGATAACAACGACTGCAGGCAAAAATCAAATCGAATATCCCCCCATACTAGCAAACATTTATACAATACTAGAACTAATATGTCCTCCGCTATATAAAAGGGGTACCTACGTAAATCTAAGGCCATTTATTAAGTGTGCCAAAAGATAAAACGTTAGTCGATTAGATTAGGATATCGGATTCCCTAAATGAAGCTGAGGATGTGAAGCTCGAGGTGAATGATAAAACAAGAGTCTATCACATCTGGGATAATCCTGACAATAAACCCCAAAACACACAAACACGAATAATGAAAGAGGCGAGCCTCATCACAACACAAAACACTTATTAGCATAAAGAAAGGGAAAAAAAGGAATATAAAAGACTTGTAAGCCGGGTTGCCACCCCACGAAGAGCTTATTTTTGTTACCGAGGTCACAACTCGACTCGACCACGACCCAGAATTCATTGGTCCATGGGGAAGCAGCAAGTGAAGGTAAAAACAGCATCAGACTTTCATTTAGCGGTTTGGATAATCATTGAATTTATGAAAGTTCCAGCTCCGATGAGATACATCCGGGCAAAAAAAGAACGATAAATTCAAGATGCCGGATTCAAAAATGGTATATTCATTCCCAGTGGAGAGAAGAGATGAGGGACAACGGATACGTGAGAAAAGAAAGAAAGATCCATACAACAACGACGAAGATAGAAGATTGGTTCATGCCTCTAATGGTACATTCACATTAGTCGTAGAAACATTCTCACGAATCCCGGGGTCAATAGAAGTCAAATCTCCCAGATCGGGCTCAATCTTAAATTTGAAACATTCAAGATCCGGGAGAGGCATGATGTGAGTGAGTTCATCGGCGAACTCCTCATAGATTAAAGTAACCTCCTACGGCAGGGAGGAAACTAAAAAAAAGATCATGCGAAAGATCAAAGATAATGAATCATATTGAGAAAAATCAACATGATAGTTTGTACTGCCACATATCTCTTTTCTTTAAAAAGATCGTTACAACGTAGAAAGCTATATAATCCGGAAAAAAGGGGAGAGGATAAATCAAAACGAGTAGTGGACTGGCCACTACTAATCTCTTCTAGATTAAAGCGAAAAGATGACAGATTCAGGAATAGAATATCAAAGGTGTTAGTCTCCTCCAGAAAAGATTAAAAATGTTGGATGTATACTTGACACAACTACGGAAGCTGGAGTGTGATTATCTCTTAATGCATCGATCTTAGCAATAAGAAGAATTGACATTCACAACAATTTTTCACGAAGGAATATAGTCTTGATTGTTAAAAGAATATCACATCAATCCTTTTCACCACGGTTCCAACTATCTCCGACCACCTCAAAGCTGACTATCATCAACATCGGGAGGAGATGCCTCCGACATAATCATATCCTCAACCGTAGGGAAATTGTCATCACTTAAAGAATATCATCTCCGAATTAACATCATCTCAGAATGTTTATTGCGAGCATTAAGAGGGTGATAATTTCACAAAGAGGCATTTCACACATTTGTCGGGAATAACCCTCGGACCTCACTTGGATTGGGACAATGGTTCCTCAACACTAGACTTTATTACTTGTCTGATTCCATTGCTGAATAGTGTCAAGATGCTCGTCCCCCATACTTAGAGAGTTATCGGGTTCCTCGATTGGTAAAACGGGTGTGATTGTAGGGTATCCGTCGTCTTCGTCATCATCGTAGCAAATGGGAATCTTCCAATATCGATCTTTAGCCGCTTGCTCTTCCGCAATTCGCTTTTCTTCTTCCTTCTTTTGTATAACTTGACCAACCAAATCACGTAAGGTTGTCATTTGTTCCATAAGCTTATTTTGAGAATTGAGAAGGTCATTTTGGGAATTGAAGATTGGATGATTGACGGTATATTGCGGGGGTTGAACTTGGTCAAAACCAAAAGAATTTGAATCATAGCAAGAATTTTGCTCATGATAATAGTCTTCATTCATTGGTTGACATTGGAAGGTTTCATGAGGACCCCCGCAATTTTCACAACAAAGATATTGTTGTGGAAAACTCGGTGAAGTTTGTGGAAAATAATCAAAGTTTTGATTGAAACATGGGTCCTGATTGTAGACAAACGGGACTTGAGGTGGACAATCGTAACCGTAATGAGAATCGTTCCCACATAACTCACAAGAGTATGGCACGTATTGGGATTGTGGAGGATGGTTTGCAACACTTGGAGAATCGTTAGAAGAGTACGGAGTTGAAACATTGATTGGTGTTCCATTTCCAACTTTACAATAAAAACAAACTCCATCGTATTCATTGCACCCACATTGTTGGCATGTACGAAACAGACATTGTTGTTGCACACTTTGTGGGAGCTCATCAACGGTTTGATTGTTAGGTAGTTCCGGATTGGAGATAATCGGAACCTTCGGAGGACAATTATAACCATAATGAGCACCTTCCCCACAAGACTTACAAGTACATTGTTGACAAAAGATTCCATCTAACGAATCACCGCACTCGTGACAACAATGGTCAATGTGTGGAGGACTTGGTGAGGAATTTTTACCAGGGTCCTGTTTGACAACGATTGGCCCTCGAGGAGCATTAACAACGTTGGTATTGTCGTCGGATGACCCGGAAGTATCTTGAAGGTTTTGAAAAACTTCCTCCAATGTCTTTCGTATTAGAGCACATTCTCGACAATATAGACCACGAACCAGGTCTCCACAATTGAAACAAATTTTTTCTATAATTATGGGCCGTTGAGATGATTCGGGTATTGGAACAAGAATCTTGTCTTCAAGACCTTTTTTTGAACAATAAAAGTCTGTAGTGTACAAAGCTCCATAAGACGAGCATTCTTTAATCGCGCGAATAGGATTTAAACGATAGTCGAATAACGCCATAAGAATTAAACATATAGAGGGATAAGAAAAGAATTAAATGATATGAAGAAAAAGGAGAATATTTTTGGTTTTTCAATTAATTCACAATTTATTTTAACGGACAAAACGATAAGACAACTTAAACCACTAATCGAACTTACTTCACGGTAGCTCTCAAAATGAAAAACGCACAAGCGAGCGGAGGAGTAGGAATAGCGCGAAGCTTATTTCTCCTTTCGGGTCGTAGTTCGTTGGAACGACCCTCCTTATACCCACCTTTTAGTTTGTTAATCAAATCGAGGTGAGCCGTACTTCGTAAGCGACACAAATGGCAAGTTTTTAAATCTTTTGTTCGAGTTGGGAACCAACAAGTTCACCGGAATTTATTATGATAATACCTCAATTGAGAATATTATATTTTGGTATTTTTACCAATTTGTGAATTTTATTTCTTTTTATGGACAATGTTTTTATATTTTTGGTTTTTCTTTTGCTTTTATATGATAATTATACTAATAAAAGAAAATGAAAAATATTTTTGTACTTTTTATATTTTTATAGAAGAAAATATTCACAGATTCAAACACAAATTGTCAAACGTAACGATAATCGTTTTCCAAAATGATAACTGACTTTTTAGGATCTGATTACGATTCAATTATAGGTTAAGTATAGGTACGTATTCTAAGAGATTTAAATCGATTACTTTTATCCAAAGTAAGATCAAAAATCCCCCGGGTCGTTCTTCCCGACGAGGCGTGAATTTGAAAATCGAGAACGTTCGTAGACAATGCTTGAATAATCAAAGATTTGGTTTGGTTATTTATTTCTACAGATAAAATGCAAAAACAAGTAAAAAAAACCCTAAAACGAAACAATTTAAGATAAAACCTAAAACGGGAACGTAAAAACGTGACTTAAAAACCTAAATTATCAAAATTAAGTCCTAAACTGATCTTTTTAGTTTTTTATAAGTCTTAATTGACTAAAAAGTAATAACAGAGAAAACTAGACCAAAAACGAAAGTAAATTAAGCTTAAAAATGCGATAAACAGAGAACGGATTCGATCCCGTTCTTTAAAAAATCAAATTTTAAAAAATTAACTTACGAGAGCAAATTTATTTTTCCATAGGCCCCTAATTGATAAAGAAAATTTTTCTAAAACAGATTATATTTTTTCTTGATTTTTATTTTATTTTTTATGAATTAAAAACAGTTTTTTTTAACGAAATTTTAATGATTAAAACATACTATTATTATTTTTATAATATCTAAACATTGCAGGGATAATGCTTTAAATCTATTTAGAATGCAGAAATAATACGGGCTGTGTAATCAGCTCTTTATATAAGCTACAAATATTGCCTTATAAACGGTGTTTAAGCAAAAAGGGAAACAAGTGGCTATATTAATTGTTTGTGCAAAAGAAAGGGCAGATAGCCCTATTGGTGCTTTTGGTAGCAGAGTGTGTTTGTGGGACGTTTGGTTTGCAAAGGGGAGGTCATGGGTTCGACTCCCATGGCCTCTTCTTTTTTAAAAACATTTTTTTTTCTTTTAAAAACTTATAAATTAAGCTGAAACAAAAAACTTTTAAAAAGAAACTTTTTACAAAAATAAAAAATAAGCTAGAAATAAGCTAAAAATTGGTGACAGTACTTAATCTTTACAGAAATTTAGCTGTTTGATTGAGACCACTTATTCTTTTTTATTTTTCATAATCGAGTACCCAACCCCACCCCCACAACCCTTCTTTAACAAATAAGCTTAAAAGCTTAAACCCAAACCTAATAAGGTAAGAACCTATATCATATAGGCACCCTTCAATTAAGCTAATCTAAGCATTAACTAAACTAAATAAGCCATAGCTATAAGCTAAAAAAACTACCAGATAGGGCATGAACAAGCATGCTTAAACTTCTTGGGAATTTAATGACTAATAAGCATAATGTAATATCAAATAAGCAAAGACAGAATACAAATTATAACTAATAAGCATTTAGGAAACAAAAATAAGCAAAAGAGATAAGCAGAAAACCTTGAAAAATCAAATAAGCTGTAAGCTAAAAATGCTAACCAAACAGACCCAATAGGCACCTTTAGGCTTATTTTTAAGGCCCCTTTCTGGATCCTTATGGGTAAAAGACTTGGACTATTTTATAAGCTTATCTTCTACGGTCCAGTTGCTAAATCAGCACTTAATAAACATTTTGAAACAAAATTAAGCTATGAAAAAGCTAAAAGAAAATGGCTGTTAAATCTAAGTCTACTCTTTTGGTTTTTTTTTTTATAAAAAGATAATTGTCATTTTGCAGCTTTCAAAATAAGCTAGAAAATAAGCTTTAAATTCAAAAGTAAGTCAAAACAGATGGAGTGGGACAGGAAATGAGCTTGTGCTCAAAAAGGCAAACTTTAAAAATGATTTTAACTAGCTAAAAATTTAAGATGAAAAATGAGCTTTTTGGACTCAAGGATACTTAAGAAATATTGTTGACAGATTGAACAAAACAAGAGTAACCTACAAGACTTTTATCCTACTACACTTGACACTCAACATAACACAAAAAAAACACTTCTAAAAGGTAATTTTCAAATGACTTCCCTAACAAGCTATTCAAGTCTGTTTAAGAACCACAGATTTAAACAATTCTTAGATAAATCATTAAAACTAGTTTTTACCCTCTAACAACTTTTGAAAACAACTGAAATGACTAAAAAAAAGCTTGACAAATGAAATTTAATGACCCAAATCAGCTTCATACCTATTTTGACCCATTTTGGGTCCTTGACCCAAACACCCTTTTAACTTCTGGTGTCCTATTTTTAAGCTGGTTTAAAGTGATTTAAGCTATGGTTCTTAAATACAAATGACAAATAATCAATAATAAGCACTTTTAAACAAATTTTAACTAGAGAAAAGCACTTAAAATAAGCAAAGGTGAATAAGCAGTTTATGAGCAAAAAGAGACAGTTTAAAGCACAACTAAAACAAATGACAATTAAGTAATAAAAAGACATAATCAAGCAATAATCATGGTAAACAAGCAACAATAAGCAGAGATAAGCTATTAAGATAAGCAACAAGGAAGTAAGCAGATTGAATAGTTAAGACAAAATTTAAGCTAACTATAGTAAAAGTAAATTGTACCTTTGTCTTAGCTCAACAAAGACAGAATAAGCTTATACAGCTTCCCTAAAGCCTTAACCTACCCAGCTTATGAATAAGCTCTCTACTAAAATAACCCATAAGCTCCTCCATTTCAGCTTATCATCCATTAGCTCAAAATTCCAATCTTTGCTTTAATGAAACAGTGAACTAACAAAAACCTTTGCAAAACCTTTAAATGAGTTAAAACAATTTTTTTTAAGAGCTTATAGAAAGGATTTGTAAACAACAATAAGCTTGAATGCATAAAGATTAAAAACAGAATTTGCATAAATATAAGACTGAAATTTTCATTAAAATTTGAAAGGTTACAATGCTTACAAAACTTAAATTACAGAAATTAAAAACTTAAAAACATAAAGTTAAAACATTTAAAAGTAAAATTAATCTCCTCCTACACTACTCCTCATTTTTTTTATCTTTGTCTTCATTCTTCCTTTTATAAGCTGTCAATGTCTTCAAGTCATTGTGTTTCTTGTGTTTGTGTTGTGAGAGGAAACAAAACATGATCCTGGCCATCTATTTTGCCTTGGAGCCCAAGCTCAAATCTCAACCCTTCATTCACTTGTCTTCATTCTTGACCAATGAAAGACTGTGGGATTGCCATAGTGTACACATGACCATGTGGGGGTGGGGTAAGGCTATTTTTGTCAAGGGGTGAGGATTTTTTGTCAAGGGGTTGCAGATACGCGATTTTCTTTTTACTTTTAATTGGCTTTCTAATTAAGAGGGTTATCTAGGCTTTTTCATGATTCATCACAATCTCATTCACTTCCACTTAGTGATTAATTATGACACTAATGTTAGACAAGCTTCTATTCCATCACAAAGTGTCTATCAAACTCAACTCACACAACCTCCATTTCATCATTCACTCATCAATCCACATGTTGCTAGCGTGATCAATGCTCAAGCTCCTCTCTCACCTCAAAGCGACAACCAAACTCAACCTCCACCTCCTCCATCTCCAAGTAGAGAAATGCTCATTAATGACATTAATCAACTTCAAGATTTATCAAACCTCCTAGCCATGCACCTCTCATAACGTAACACTTCATCATCACCTTATTCTCCAAACTTACCTCACACCCTCAACTTAGATCAAGTTAAACAACATGTTGGTTATTGTCCTTGTTGCATATTTACCCAAAAATAATTCCTAACCTTGAGTGAAAATATCAATTGGATTAAATTTCTTCTTACTCGACCACAACCACCACCTTAAATCCAACGTGACTATCCTCCAACAACCACCTCCGCTCCAAACTCTCCACCAACAACCAACTAAGCATGATACATGCCTACTTTTTCTCGCTTTCAAATAAATGATCAACCCTTTTCTTTTGCAAGCAAGTCCAATGGTTTCTTATGGCAATCTAAAAATATTAGGACCTTTGTAGTTTAATTTTATGTATGTTGTCTTAATATGCTTCAAGCATATTATTTAAACTTGATGTATGCATGATTGTGTTTTATACACAATTTCTATATTTAATGAATGATCTTTGGTATTATGCTTTAAAGTGTAAAATTTTTTTGGTTTATATCTTGTATTTTTCCTTTCTTTGCTATATGTTAGAAACATCGGTGTTGTTCCTCTAACTTATTTTTGTAGCAAAGTTACCATAGCTTGATTCCTTGATGCCCTCGAACGAGGGGAGGTACACATCAAGAGGGAGCATTTATTCCGTAGGTTTTACTTACATTCATCACCGAAGCCTTTTTGAATCTACAAAAAGTGGGAGAAATCGAAATAAAACTCACTAAATACTTATTTAAAAATAATTTTACATTTAATGAGTTTAGATTTTGTAATCATCAAAAAGGGGGAGATTGTTGATAGAAATAATGCCTAAAAACGTTATTAATATTTTTCGACCTCTCTACGATTTGATAATCACAAAATGTAAAAACGATTAATGAAAAATTATTCGTAAACAAATATTTAGTAGTAAATTTTCATTTCAAAAATTTAATCAATTAAAGGTATGAATAAATAAATGCTTAATGCATTTTATGATCAAAAGAATTTTTATTCAACCTCATATTTTTTTATAAAAATGTCACAAACATTTGTATAACTTTTACAAAACATTTTTAGATTTAAAAGAAATGTTTTATTCAAAATAAATATTTTGAATTCAAATTTTCTATCTAAAAACGGCTAAAAATGTTCCAGAAACACCTCCCCTGAAAAAGACAAAAAAATGGAGCGTCCTGGCTTGGCCGCCCCCCTTAAATACACGGGCGGTCTCTTTAATTTTAAGGGGACCGACACCCTAATTAAGGGGACCGGCCAGACAAAAAGTCAACTCAATTTGCCTATAAATACTAGACTATTCTCCACTGATTTTCTCACGTTTTGCACACACTTTCTTTTTGTTCTAAATCAGTTTATACTCTCCTTTTATTCCTTTGATTATTTAATCATAAAGCTTTGTTTCCAAGTGATCCAAGCTTTGATCCTCAAGTGCAAGAGAAGAATACTTCCTACCATCAAGTGAAGAAGTATTATAGCTTAGTGTGTGTCCTTGCAACCTTGTTGCAATTGTATCATATCTTGTAAATCATTTGTGTATATTGTGAAGGTGTGTATCATAGTTGTGTATATTAAGTAGATTATGGTGATCATTGTAAGTATAGTTAGATCGGGGTGATCTTAGTAAGTAGTGTTAGATTGGTGTGATCAAGATAGTGTTTAGTTGAAGTGAAGTTGTGAAGAGAAGTATAGAAAGGTTGTGAAGGAGTTGTGAAGTGAAGTGAAGTTGTGGAGTAAAGTGAAGTTGTGAAGTGAAGAAAAAGTTGTGTGGTGAAGCGAAGTAGTGAATTGTCGTGAAGTAGTGTGGTTAGTTGTGATAGATTGGTTCTACCTAGGATTAGAACTCGACATTACGCTTAGTGTCAGAAATTGGTGTAAGCTAAGTTGTGTACGGTTTTCTCCGCCTAAAGGGAGCTTGTTGACATAGTGAAGAAAACTCTCGAGTTTGGTGCTCGGGGAGTGGAGTAGGGCGAAGAGGTGCTTCGTTACCGAACCACTATAAATCCTCGTGTTGTGGTTTGATCTTTCCATCTCTTATCTCTTATCTTGCATACTTATTTCATATCTTGTCATTACTTATTTGATTAGTTAAATTGTTCATATTGTGCACATTGTGAATTCACATAAAGTCGAATCTAAGTTTTTATAATCAAACTAAACATAAAATTAAAAAGCGTTATGACATGTTCTAGTGGATATAGATGCATTATTCACACTTATCATATTGCATCTAACTTGATGGATAATTTGATAAGAAATATTCCAAGTATTTATTTCAAACTTAAGTTAGTCAAAAAGGCAAAATACTACTTATTGTCCAAAACGTTAAGTCTCGTTCTAACGTAATACTTGTATTTTATCTTTTCCTTTAGAGTCGGACATTACTAGTCGGTATATCTTTGAAAATGGTGTAATTAACCTTTCAAAAATATTAAAATTGGTTAATTTTTGAAATGGTGAGGAAACTAATTTGTTTTCAAATAAAATCGAGCTATGTATACATTGTTATATCTAATACACAAAACCACGACAAGCATTTTATGGTGTTGCTATATTTATTATGTGCATTTCTTTATGTCTTAAGTTTGTTGGTAGAAATTATTAAATGATCGTTTCTATTTGTAGTTAAGCTAATTGAATGTCTAAGCACATGTGCCATGTACACTATTTGTTTGTAGCTAGTTTTTTGGATTATGCATAACTAAAACGTATGCTAGATTTCTTGCATTAAGATTGCGAAATTGTTGTTGCATTACATATAGGCATAGATAATTTAATGTACAAATGTTACATAAAATTTTGTAAATCTTTCGGGGACTATGGGAATATTTACTAGTGATAAGAGTTCAATAATTGTTCAAGTATATTATTAAATGTGTTTAAAACTAGTCACCTAAATATTCATCCAATGATTTAATCTATTTTCAACAACACATTTAAATATTTTCAACAACTTGCTTTGACCTTGGGTTGGTTAAACAAAAGAAAAGATTGTATTAATACATTAGTAACTAAAAAAAAGAAAATGCTTGTGCTTGCATGGTTCTAACATACACACATATTAATTATATTTTTTTAAACCATATAATATTTTACAAAGACGTGTGTTGTATAAAAATGGTTAGAAAACTCATTTATATACTCATAAAATGTCAAAAACTATGTATATTATACATAACAACAAATAGTTTTTCGCACAAGTAAAATTTACGACAATCTTAGAATAAGAAATTAACTTATCATTATTCATAAACCTCACCTTACAACTAATCTTTTGATTAATGGAACACACTATTTAAATATCTATCTATTTTCTTTTAAATGAGTGTTCGTGAGGGTCAGAAAAGATTTCGAGAATATATCAATTCATTATTCAAATTATGATTGATATCTTTATTGAATCTAATTGACAAGTTTTCATGTATAGACATGAAATCGGATTCTTATTTGTTTAGTTTCAAGATTATATAAATATAACAAAATGATTCATCTTTAGATCTTCATAACTCACTCAAAATGATAGATCTTAACAATAATTACATCATTTTCTAGATTAAAAGAAAATGCCAGGAATCATACCCTACACTTGTGTAGATGATGCAAATTGACTCCTACTTGGTCCAATGGTTGAGTTCCAACTATTATCAATTATTTTTAATACCATGCAAAAAATACACAATGATTTACGGATTGGGACTATTGGATGTTTCAGTTCAAAATTCAAGCAATTTTATTACAATGCAATTTAGCTAAATGTGTCTTTCTGAAAAAAACAAAAACCGAGCAAACTAAACAACATTAAATGAAACTTTGATCATACAACATAAAAGCACACTCCAAGCTAAATACACATTTACTAATTCTCAAATAAGAATAATATTCTTGGTATTATTCACCTAGAAATAACATGATGTTTTGGAAAATTATGTTTATTGATTTTATGGATTATATTTATTAAACGATTGATAAAAGGATAATATATATCATATGCATCTTTATTATTCGTCGTTTTAGATAATGGTTTGTGTTAGAGAGAAAAATACACTACATATAAATTTGAAAAAATATAAGTTATTAGAAATTAAAATAAACCCTATCAAAATATGTGTCAAAGATACAACAAGTAAAAAATATATTTATTCAAATACTTTTTTTCATCTATAATATATCTACATTAATAAGAATAATAATTTTAGAAAAAGCATATTTGTTTAAAAAAATAAAATATGTCTCTTTTTCATTATTTATCATTAAATAATCACAAACTCAATTAAGATAAATAATATTGATGAGATTCATTTCACATGACATGAAATTGAGAATTCTTAAAACACTCTTAATATAACATATTTATCATTGTCACAAATAAGCACATCTCTTGGCTTTTGAAAAACCAAACACGTTAAATATCACATGTGACAACTACACATGTAAGATGACTAAATATAAGACTTTCATTAAATAAAGCAATATGTAATCGAAACCAAACAACCTATAGATCTTGAACAAAAGATTAAAACATCTTGCTTACGCTTATCTTATAATTTCACACATCTTGATTAGGATTATGCAAACCAGAATTAAAGTATGTTAGTTGAGTCATGTTAGCCCTCTATGAAAAGATAATACAAATTTTATCTTTGCTACACTTCATTAGGCAAATATAAGAATTCTATTTTGTCTAACATGATGATCTGACTTATGGGAATCTATTGCACTAGAATTCAATTTGACCTAACGGTTGAATTGCTTCAAGAGTAAAGTTAAACAAAATTGGGTTCGTGTATAACCTGTAAAAATATAGTTTGTTTAGCTAAATTAAGCCAACACATATCACAAGGTAACACCCACCCAACGTATATTGGATTGCACAGCGGAATTAGCAATTAGGCGTTACTAAATAGCACCATTCACCAAGATAATAGAAAATGACCCAAATGAGACGTTTTAACAAACATGTGTTCTATTATTAATCAGAGTTAAAATACGTTTAGGTCCCCACAAAAATGCAATCACCGTCTATTACAACAATTGAAAGACAATTGTTTCAAATAAAATAAATTGTTTTAACACAACTTAAGACATTGTTTTTGAAATACCGGAACACACAAGTAGTCTTCTCCATAAAAAACTAAAAAATCATAAACATTCACTGGCCCCACCTCCACGCCATCGTTGCATATCCATGGTTACTTGTGTTTTCCTTTAACGAATAAAAGTTATATATGGGTTTCCATTTGGAGAAAATTACATACTTGTCAATTCGCATATATTATATCACAAATATATCAGTAGTATACATGTTCTGCAAAATTCTCCATTCTGGTGCATAAAAGGTGTGTATGCCAGACACATTAAATTAAGGAGACAAGGAAAAAATAAATGTAACAAACTAATAGCGGCTGGAAAAACAAACAACTCTAGAGATAGAAGGCACATACCCAAGCAGGCCACGACGACGCCATGTCCTAGGTTTGACAACCAAGTTGATTGAAGTCCTTTGTTTCATAACTAGCATATTGATTCTTCTGTGCCTCAGAAGCAAGCTTTGGTAGCAAATTATCACCATACTCGACATCCCTAAATTTCACAATTTGGTCTTCAAGTTGTAAACCATCATGTGCTGTTTGAGCCATTGCAAAGGGCTACTCACATTCACATCGACATCCATGCCACTGACATAATCTCCACTCATATCATCTGCAACTACGCTGTTTAAACATACAATTATTTCAGTCAGTTTGTTTATCGCATATGCAAAGTGGTTTTTTCTTGCATAGATAAAAACGTAAAGTTCTTAGTATTACAAGTCATTAATTACATTATTTTGATGCCAACTTGTGTCCATGGCTGTTGAAGATTTAGGAGCAAGCCTTGCTGAATGCAGAAGTTCTATACTTGTGCTTAGTAGTCCCCCGTTTCGATACTATACAAATACTCTACAGTGACAACTCCATCGTAATTAACCGATTTTGCTAATCTTCTTGCAGCTTGCTCAAGCTTCTTTATTGTTTCTTGAGGAGCTACTGTTATCAGTCCTTCCTCGACGATCTTGACATAACCAAAAAACTTAATTTGAGAACAAAAGCAACATAAAAGAAAAGAATTAAGTAACAATGACAAATTATTTTACCTTTTGATGTCGCCTTTGAACACTGCAATCACGACTATGTAAAGCTGCAACATTGCCATGCTGATCAGAGTAGTTGAACTTCTAGATGTCGACTCTGTTTTCCATATAAAATTATGAGATTTTCTAATACAAGCTAAGTACCAAGTACAGTTGCATTGCGATCAAAAGCGTTGTCTAACCCGAGAAGCATCTTTCATAATATATATATAGGCGAACCAGGTCCATTGTCTGTTAAGTCAGCGAGTGGATGCTCCTCAAAATGATTCCAAAGGACAGGATCAGGAAAATGGGAACACGTTTCTTAATATGGTAAGATTGTAATTGATTGAGCGTTCATTTTGTTTTTATTAACACCAGATACCTCTTTGTGGTTTTTTGTTCACACTACAACAATATTGCAAATCTCTGTTGCTTTTACTCAATATTGGTTGTTCTCAACATGGAATTTTTAATTGTCACCTTCGAAAGGATTCATATCACCCTGTTTGGGGATCAATAGAGAATAATGTTGCCGGTAGGGAGAAGAGGAAGCAACTACTTATAATGCTATGCCAACTCAAAGCTGAAAGGCTTGATTTTGGGCACAACCTCTTGGCTCCAAGTAAATATAGCAACTGATGTTTTCTACCATTTTTGTTTCATTTACAAATTACAACTGATAATCGAAATAACAACCATTTTCTATTCTATCCTTAGAGAGAAAACATCTTATAGACTGAAGATTAACTCGGAGAAATGGTCCGAGCATGCAAGAACCACATTTTTTGTTGATCCTCGGATTGCATTTTCTTTGGGTGCTAGATTTCCTACAAATTTATATCTAAAGGCGGAACTCACTCAGTTGGTTCAGGTATCTATGTTCGGAACTACAGATGTTTACATGATTACCTTAAGCACTTCTCTGGATTTCTAAATTTCTGACAAGAAGAGAAGGTTCACATCTTAGTATCCCTAGTTACATCAGTTCTTTCTATGTCACAGTTGCATATATTGGAGATCCGTAATAACATCGAAACTTAATTACATTTATTTCACGCGTCAAGATACTTTAAAAATCCTCGAAACTTAATTCCTTACTAATTTTTTCACTCGTGAAGATACTTTCAAAATCCGCTAGTAACATGAAAACTTAATTCCTTGCTAAACTTTTCACACGTGAAGATACTTTAAAAATCTGCTAGTAACATCAAAACTTAATTACATTTATTTCACGAGTGAAGATAATTTAAAAATCCGATAGTAACATCAAAACTTAATTCCTTGCTAATTTTTTTCACGCATGAAGATATTACACAAACTAACTAAGTCGCCTATAACAATCAAGACCTAAATCGTAATCTATACACTCACATAGTCACATGTTACATGAAGAATACTAGTAATCTTTAATATTATGCAAGCACTAGAGAGAGAAGTGGGTTGGAAAGTTTCTAGAGAGAGAAAGATGATAATATTATTATGTGTGTGAAAATAAGAAATGAAACAACCAACCACCCTCTCCAAGGCATGGAGAGGGTATATAAACTACATACATGGCCGGCCATGGGCCTTAACGGAATTTCTATGGGTCTTGGGCCAGACTAGCTTACTAGACTAATCATATAACAAACTACGGGCTAAGACTATTACAACTTGGAAGTGGCCGATACTTTTCTTGTTTCCAACAATCTCCCCCTAAAGGAGGTCACTCCATTTTACAAAATTTAAACCTAGCATACTATGTTATATCTCTTAGTCTTCAGCTCGTAAACTTGACTTTTTCTTGTGAATATGTTGTAGTAATCTTTGACTTTAGGCTTGAGCTTGTTCCTTTATCTTTACTTGTAAGTAAAGATGTGATCTTGAGCACTGTGAGATCATCAACCAAACATAATCTCGTTTCGCCATCTTATGACTTTGTCATCTTGTGATCTTGTGACTTCTGGACCAACATGCTCATACCATCCTTGATTTGTTGACTTGGAAAGCTTTAATGTTGCATCTTTCTTGAAATTCTTTAACTTTAACACTTCGTTACTTCGAGAAAGACGTTCAGTATCAAAGTGATGGAAACTTCTTTGAAATTCTTTGACTTTAATACTTTGTCACTTCAGGAAAGACGTACGGTATCAGAGTAGCGGAAATCTTAAAACATGTACTTGAGCTTTCATGATGTCTTTATGTTTGTCGGTCTGGTATGAGCATGTGGCTATGAATCTTGTGAGTCAGCTGGAATCAGGTACCTTCACCACCATCTTTAAGTATCCTGCATTAAAATAGTTAGCAATAAAGTGGGGGGACGAATATGGCTTTGTCATTCGTCCGTGTTTGGTTGGAGTAACCTTCGAATCTGTGAGGATCGACCTATGATCAGGTAGATTCAATTTAAGAAGAATCTCCTTGACAGGATTTCTAAGCCGAAACATAATAAGCCAAAACAAATAATCCATAAGCTCAAATAAGCTAAACCCAGTAAGCCGAAATTAATATAAATGGGCCAAGCCCAATATCCTTTTTTTTCTTTCCTTTTTGCCGAGACCAACAAAGCTTAAAATACAAATAAGCTCTTAATGAGCTTATTTTTAAGCTATCATTTCAAAAATAAGCCCAATAAGCACTTGACACAAAAGTTATTTTACCAACACAACCATAATATAAAAGTGACCATTTTTGTTCTTTCCCCTCTTTGACCACGTCAACCAAACGCACCCTTTTCCTCTTTTCGTTTCAAAATTTTGATATCTTTACGACGATCAACTTGTACAACTAACATTTAGACACCATAAGAAACATAAAAGTACAACTTAAAAAAAGTTTAGACAACCAACAATTTAGGGTTTTGAAGAGCGAGACTAAATGCGGACCGACTACCCAAACGTAGTTTTCTATAACCCAAGACTACCAAATATCAACCCAATAGTGTTTCTTAACCCCGTGTTCTTGTTAAATCTTCAAAAAATGTTTCTTGATCCTTGTGGCCTGCATCCGATTTTTAGAGAGAAGGGAGAGAAAAGTTTTTTATTTTTGTTTCATTTTGAAAGTATGAAATGCATGTTTGAGGTAAAGACAACTTATACATGTACCATGCAAGGATCAAATAGCTAAAATTAATCCTTGTTGTTCCCCTCTTCTTGTCCCATACCCGGCCAAGAATCCTAGCGGCTCGGGATGGCTTCTTTTCGTGTCGGGTTCGCTTAAAACTCAAAAACTTTGACTTTAAATTATTTATCGAAGTTCCATAGTATTTTTATTGATTTTAAAAATGTCTTTCCAAGAACCTAGGTTATTTACACGACCTATTTTCAACTTAAACTTTCAAAAATTCATTTTGACATTTAACGGACGTGTCGGGACCAAAATACGAGTTTAGTCTAAATCTTACCGAATCCCTTCTCGCAAGTTTAAAAGTTTCTCGACTTCAAGAATACATCTTGTCACTTTAAACTCTGCTCACAAATCTCACTTTTACGACCGATACGCACTACATTTAAATTTTCAAGAAAACACTCGTTTTCTGATAACTTTTAAATCACACATCCACAAGTTACGTATTAGACGAACGATATTTCAAATTATGAAATTACTTATCAGATAAGTTCGTTAAATTCACCCACGATTATTAAACCCGTTCTCTACTTTACTGTCGTTTCGGTACGCGCTGCGTGACGATTCTTGCAGAACATGGGAAAACTTCCCGGAACGCATTACAATGACAACATAAACACTTCGATACGAAAAGATGAATCAGAAGTGATTCACTTACGGAACTAAAAACTCTCTCAACACCCGGTTAATCCGTAACCGTTTCACGCAAAATAAGTCAACCAAAGTCAACTTTTCAGCTTTCTGCCAATAAAGCTGACAAAATTAAAAGACTCCGATAGAAAATTACAATATTTTATAATACTTAACCCTGGACAAGTTACCGATTATCACAGTCTAACCCCCTTAAAAGAAAGATGAATCAGAGAATCTATAACTCTTACGGAAGGAAAACGAGGACAATATTTTATAATACTCGAACCATCTATTCTTTTCAATATTGCTCTTTTATTCAAGTAAAATGTTCCAAAACCACAACAAATACAACCTTTTACAACACTGAAATAGATTTTTAGGAGGGGGGGGGGGGCGGGGGGAATCAAGAAAATACATCAAAATTAAAAAAAATTTAAACTATAAAATTTTCCGATGGGGGGTACTTGCCCACCGTGCCCCTTGTGGCTCCGCCTCTATATATGAGATATTTATGTGTGGAAAGAACGCAGAACGTATGTACGCACTGTTGTTTTATGTAGGTGAGCTTGTAGAGCATCTGAGCATGTGCTATGTCATTAATTTTATGTCCTTCATTACAGCTCGCCAACCTATCAGTAGTTTCTAAGTTTCAACCACAGACAAATTTTCACTTTTCTTTTTCTTTATAAAAGGTATTTGTGTATGTCTGGGTGATATGTTTTGGTGAATAAATGTCGGTTCTCACCATGAAAACATAACATGAGAAAAATTGTAACATAGTGATCGAAAAAGAAAATTGACGTGACCCTGATGTGACAATAATGCTGATTATTTGTAAAATAACACATGCTCTTAAAGAATAAATACTTAGCGGCCAAGCATCTTATTACCCTATTAGGAATAATTGGAAGAGTTTTTATGACCAATGTTTTAAAACCCGGGTTTCTAATCAACCCGGTCAAATGACCGGTTCACCGGGTTACCGGTTCAACCGATTGAACCGTCGGTTCAAACCGGCTTTACGCCAAACAACTAAGTACTTATATTTTAAGTACTTATATATATAAACCTACGTTTAACACCCATCATTATATTACACTGATACTTGTTTACATTTAAGAAAGTTGATGTAAAATTGTAAATAACTTGTATGTCTAAAAAAATATTGATTTTCATGTTCACATCACCATAGATTAAAATATTCATTTTCATGTTCACATTACCATAGAAAATAGTACTCGTATATGTGTTACTGAGGTCATCGATTTTTTCACAACTTTATATCATCACTTTATAATTTAGATCATCACTTCCAAACTACTTCCTTTTCCCCACTCCATCCACTGCGTTAGCAACAGATAAAAACTCACAAAATTAACCCAACCCCCTCACGCAGGTACATAGATCCTTATTTTTTACCATCACCACTGAAACATGTTACTACTGTACGCCAAGGCACAAGATACCAGAACCAAAATCGGTACATGCCTCACCTACCGTCGAATCATTCTAGATCTTTTTCTTTCATATTGATTAAACCGGCCGGTTTCCGATCTGGCGGTTCAACCCGGGTCGACCAAAACCCGGAGGTTCAATCCGGTCCAAATTAGAGCATAAACCCGGCGTACAACGGACCGGCCACCTCTCCGGTTCCCGGTTCAACTGGTTAAACCGGCCGGTTCGAACCGGTTTTTAAAACATTGTTTATGACCAATGATATTACAAGTTACATGTTCAAATAATATGATACAAGTGACATGTTAACTTTTTTTTTAGGTAAAGGGTTTCTTGTAACTTAGTTAATGACTGTGAATGTTAAGAAACAACTTAGTTTATGTTTAAAGATTGTAATGGGTCGTTTTGTTAAAGGCTACATGTAATGGGTTGGGTCAAAAGCCCTGTCCCAAACAGCCTGTTAAGCAAAACAGTTATATTAGATTGACAGTTATCTTAGAGTCGGTTATTTAGTCATCAAAGAAACGACGCAATGGTTGGCAACCAAAGGTCATGTCGTTTCTCAAAGTATAAATAGGTTAGATCGAGTCAATGTAAACAATCCATCTTTTATTCAAATCAATACAACAGTGTTTACATTATTTTGTTTCTTCAATTCTCAGTTACAATCACATACGAACTATGGTTAATTACAAACACCTTATGGAAAAGGATTGGCTTCAATTTAGGCCTGTGAACCGATACCAACAAATACTATATACTAAACCCTGTAGCACTTCGTCACACATATGCAACAGTAAACTTAACGAATTATTTTTTCATTTCACCAATTAATAAAATCGTATAACATCTCAGATGTGTACACGTGCCATTAAACACGTTCTCCACCTCAAATACTACCACACATAAAACTTCTAACAAAGAAGCCTGATATGGCACTGTTTTCTTGCAGAAACCAAGCGAATCTGACATTTCCAAAATGGCCATGTTGCTCGCGCATTTGGAGCAGCTAGCAACTCGATGAACACGTGTTGATCGTATACACCAACTTGGTTATTATCGTAGGAAAGAAACAAAATAAAAATGTTGCTCAGGTGTTTTGGACAGCGAGTTTGCTTTTTATATTATTTTTTTTGTTTCATTTTGATAATTAGGGTTTTGTAGTTGCTCGCGTGTTTTGGACAGCGAGTGTCCTTTTTTATTATTATTTTTGTTTCATTTTGATAATTAGGGTTTTGCATGGATAGTGAGAATCTT
>BQNB010059653.1:19198-37239 GCA_026074375.1 Tanacetum coccineum | reverse complement strand
AACATAGGTGGATTCTTACGATTATTGATGATTTTAATGTATTTTTTTTATTTTTAAACGGCGTGCATGTATATTTTTTGTGGTTCTGTCAATTCTCGCACTAAGATTGGTTCTGAAAAGAAAGTCCCCCTATATATATATATTATGGTGTGTGAAAGAATTGGTCTTTTTTCTTGGTGAAATGGTCTCTCGAAGTGACCACTAAATCTAGACAGCTTTTAGTCTTTTCGGTCTAGTTGGCTTTATGTGATTTTGGTTGATATATGATTTAAACATGACTCAATTAATCTAGGCCGAGCCATTGTACTGCTCAAGTGAAGGTAGTTATATTCCAAGTAATTGTGATATTGGTGTTTGTCGGTAGACACGTAGGGTGTACAAGCGTTTTTGGTGAAATTGTGCTTTATAAAAGTAACTTAATATGATGAGTCTAAATGGGTAACCTAACTAGTTAACGTTATTTTTGGTCCAAGCATATCGATTAGTTATTAATAGGTATTTTATTTGCTTTAGGTCGCGTTTAGAAAGGTTACGCTCGAGCGATTGCCTTGGTGTTCTTGTTGTATTCCTTCTTGTATTCACGCTTACGCTTGTCAAGGTGTGTTTCGTGGCCCCTTTTTTATTATTTTTCGGGGCAACTTAATACTCAAATGATATTTCAAATACTTTATGTTGTGCTAATCACTTTATTTCTTTGGATATTATGTGTGTTTATAATTTGCAAATATGAGCATTAGTGGTTGACTTGTACATGACTATGACTATGATTCCTATATTTTTATTAAGTCAACTGCTTCAGCTAGTAGGCGACATGTTGGAAATCTAAGTGCACATGACTTAGTTGAATGGTGTGGTTTGAATATCTCTATACACTTATTGCTGCTATATTATTATACACTATTGTCCCACTTGTATCTTATGCACAACAAATGCTTGTATTTAATTAAACCTATGAGCTCACTAACATGTTGACTTTTTCAAGTATTCATATTCATGTAATAATAGCGACACTGCTTAGGGAGGAGAGAGTTTGCTACCTTGCATAGTGAGACTTGAGTCAAAACCCTTTTGGGTTGTTTTTCCTTGAACAACTTGCATTAGTACTTTCTATAAATTTTGTTGTTTTGTTTGGTGTTGTTGTATGCTTGTCCCAGGTTGTGGAATTTTATGACTTTATGACTATGATTATTGTGGTATTGACTAACCACGATACAAGTCTCACTTGTGTCGGGAGTCGTCATGACACTTTTTGTAAGATTTTTCATTTAATGAATTCTCTATTATCTTATATCAATACGGTTTTAGGATTTAGGGTTTAGGGGTCGTGACGATCCTCTCCGTCACGCAAATCAGATAGTAGGAAATACATTTTTAAGCAACCAACCAAAAACTATAACACGTTGTTGTGTATATCTGATTGAGAATATTAAATTAATTTTATTAGCCTAATAAAATATCATTAACACACCATCTCGTTGGAATTGAAGACACCTTAATTTATAAATTTTTAACAACTTACGTAACCATCCTTTCTTAGGAAAAAGCTAACCTACCTTAAAAAATGTTACTTTATTATATACGTTCATTGCTAAGATTTGTTGATTCATGACACATAAAACTACAACACATATTTAAACACTTATATTTTCTTGGGGCTAGTTGTTTTAATATCTATGTTCTGAAGGTAGTCGAAAAATTAAAAACAACCCACCCAATGTTGAAGAAAGTAGTTGAGAAAGTAATTGAACATTAATTAAGAGCTTTTACTCCTTCACCAACTTTCTGCATATTTCACCTATCTCCTTTTAATAATTGTATCATGCAAATAGTAAAAAATATATGGAGTCATGCAAAGCCTTAAAAAGAAAATTCATTCATTCATTGCATGTCAATACAGTGGTTGAAATGTCATTTATTTTCATTTCTTTAATCAATATTATTTTAGAAGGTAGTTAGATAATTATCCTCTTTATTACACCTGCTTTTTCTTAGATCAATATATATCTACCTTAAACCACACACACACACATATCCACACTAGCTCCATCTTTTTCCCTCACAGTAAACACAAAAAGACCCATATCCCTACACTGGACGCATGTCCAGTTTTCCAGATTTTTTCCAGAATTTTTTCCGGAAAAAATTTACATTTTAACAAATCCAAAATTCGGCAAATCTACAATACGATAAAATAACAAATCACTAAACGTTACAATACTACAAATCAAATACAATACGATAGAAATTACCTCAAAACGTTTACAATACAATTGTTAAACAAATCGTTATTGGTGTGCAATACTACTAAACGCGTTCACGAATTCGCGCTCCATTCAACAAAATGCCCACACCACGATTAAATGCTCTAGATCATGTTTCAATAAAACGTATACGTGTGTCTAAGAAAGTTATTACACAGCAAAGATTATACATAAAATTGACGCGTTCTAATCGTCTCGTCGATAGTCAGTGTCATCAATCACCCGTTGTGTGTGTGTGTGTGTGTCCTCCTCCTCCTTCTGATGAGGATTCATTATTGTTTTCACGTAGCCAAATCTTGAGCAGCAATTGTTCAAGTTATCGCAAAGTTTGTTCTCGATTGGGGATTCGTTTTGGAAGGGGTTTGTAGCGGGGGGCGTTCGGACTTGAGTAATAGTAAGAACTTAGAGGCGATCGCAGTGAGTGGGAGTGGTCGGGATGATAGACAGTGTTGAAGTTATTATTGGTGATGGGAGGTGAGAGGAAATGGGAGGTTATAGGGAGGTTGGATCGTTAGTGGGCCGGGTATAGGGAGGTTGGAGTGTGGCCGTGGTATATAAAGGAGGTTAGAGTGGCTTGAGTAAAGGGGGAAAAGGGAGGTTGGAGTAGTGAGCCCAACTTAGGGGTGAGTTAGGGCATAGGACCGTGGTTATGGGTGGGGGTGGGGTTACAGAGACTAAAGTAGAGGTTAAGTGTTGGAATAGAGCACGTAGTTTGGTGTGTTGTCAAATGCATAAAAAACTGGACCTTAGGGCGGCATTTATTCGCCTAGATAATGTTTTATTTGCGCCCACATTGGCCTGATTGGTCCGCCGCCGTCAGCCTTTATTGAAGTCCTAAATTTATGCCGTGCCATGCGTTTCCTCCTTTAGCCTGCTTCCTGATGTAGACATCGCTCTCTTGTACACTTTGTTTTTCCGTGAAATTCTACGTGATTCTGATCCCGAAGTCATAATAGTTCTCAAAGCGCACGATTTGCTAGGGCCTTTGCGGAGACGTTGAGCCACCACGCCGGTAACTTGTCCCTGTGCCATGCTCCGACCGATATTGTGGCGGTTGTCAACTTCGGATAATGATTTCATCAATATTTATTGATCGGTCTTGAACGGGCTGAGCCGGCTTTAGATTATATATCTATGTTAGTGGCCAGTCATATCCTACACTCTTTTTGGTTTGTGAAAGAAAAGAAGAGAAGAAAGAAAAGGTTAAAAAACGGAGAAAAGACTAAGTTATTAGAAAGTCATGTTAAGAGTTAAAAATTACTTACAGATCTCTGCTGTCGGTTTTCTGATGGTTTGTTAAATTGTGTGTGTGGTGTGTGTATTTGTGAGTGCTTTCTTCCACGTTTCAATGAATAGGTCCCTCGAAATACCCATTTGTCGCACTTTCTATACAATATCAATAAATAAATTAATAACGAGAATAAATAAACCATATTTATTAAAACCGGTTAAATTATCACAAACACTTATAAATGAGTCTTAACATATTGAAGTTCCTTCCTTGCGTCCGAATGTTTTTTCCTTGATGGTGTTATTATCGTGTTTTTTGTGAATCGGGTTGTTAGCGGCATTGTGTCTGCAGTGCGACTTCTCGAACCCGATCGGGGCAGGTACTCATCCAAGTGCAACCGAACTCGTTCATCATCTTGGTTGTCGTTCGCCCCTACACACTTTCCGCGGCGGTCGGGTGGTTAATGATTCTATTTGCCTTCGTCGGGACGACGGATATGTTTGCATTTATTGGTCAGCCTTGAAGTCCTGTTGCTTCATTTGTTGCGCCAAGAAGTGTAGCCGTCAAGGTTTTAAATTTCAGCTCACATAGCTTACCCTTTCCACCAACCGTATATACAATTATGGTCAACAACCACTTTGTTTCTCCGTATATTGTACATTTTCGCGAGGTTGAAACAGAGCTTACATAGAAACATATTGCATTTAAGATAAACAACAATTTAACATAACACGCCACATCTGTCCTAAATGTCTGATAACAAATAAGAGATAGAAGTTAAATAAACAATTAATTAACCTTATAGTTGTTGGATCAATATTGTTGCTTTTATAGGCACCTATGAAGTTTCTCTTCCCATTCGCACTAAGCAGAAGGGGATAGGTGGTTTTCCGGACTGTTTGGTCCCTCTCATAAGACTATTCAACATGCTGACAAAATTGCCCTAAAAGGTGGTAGGTGACCCAGATCTCAGTATCAAAGCCAATTGCTAAGGGTTGTTCATTATTTTCTCTAAAACAGCCTTCCTTAAGACCGATTTTCCCGCGTCTCAAGAGATCCGTTTAGTCATCTGAACCGTACAAAGTATGAGTTTCGTAAGTCGTGAAAATTCAAGTTAGAAAAGAAATTAAATAGAATCAGTGTTTATAATATGAAATATATAATAAATGCAATATTTCTTACTTTGGCACTGGCCGCGCTGGATTTTAGCGGGCTATTAGGGCGTCTGGGGTGGTTACTACCACCAGCATTTCCCATCGTGTGATCTAGGAGCTACACGGCGCCAGCTGTAATGAATAACAGTGTTACAGAACACACATTTCGTAGGACAATAATGCTAATACACAAATTGCATATCAAATTATACAATTGGAACGTTTATAAAGTACAATTCCATTCAAATAAAAATACTATCATAAATACATATAAGAAATGATCCATTCAGATAAAACATTCAGACTATTTATAATCATATAAAAATAATTTCATTTCATTAAGAAAAGAAATGTTACACCAGTTTAAGCTTATTGAAAATTGTTTCATTCAAATACAGTAGCTAATAGAGATCAATGTGTCAATAGTGGAAAATTATTTAGATAGAACTGTCTTCAACATAGTACCTAGGGTTTCACTTCAGTCATGACATCAGAACACGCTTTCAACATCATCATCAGTCGCATTCATCATGGTGACTGTGCAAACGGAATCATCGTCTATTAGTTAATGAAATCGGTTGGACTTCACTTTAGGCAATATTAGCTATTTGTCGCGATTCATTAACTGGTGGGGCGTCGCTTACTTCTGTATAGATTGAAGGCGCATTTTCTATCTCGCAAATCCGTTGATGCTTTGTCAACAAGTCAGGAACAACAGAGAGTGTAACATGTGATCGAAATGCTTATCCATGTAGATAACATCTCTGATCTGGACTCTGCCTACATCTCGATTGGATAGACATGTTTGACGACCTTTGCTTATGAATGTGGTCGTCTAGCAAGGTCTGTCTGAAGGTAGTAGTAATTGCTGTGTTGCGTGTGTCCATAATAGATAGATGATATTGGTTTATTTTGGTGAAGATCGCTCCTATCAAGTCACTATGATGTGTTTACGCCTGGTCAATGTTCCTAAGAACGTCTGTTGGGTGGTGGTATGGTTCTTAGGGTTACTGGTTATAAATCATATTTACATTCGAAAGAATGCACAAACCTTTTTTTTCGGGGTGACGATATAAGTGAGCTCAAAGAATTTATGTCGTGAGTGACCTTAATACGTCTCTCCATCAAGTCCGGGTGTTGAAACTCCATGCTTTGAGTAGGTGTTATGAAGTAGATCGCGTTCATGTTACCACAAACTTCCACAACTTTAAACTATGCAAGGGGTATGTACATGCACATGTAGGTCCACATGCAAAGAGAGAATAACTCTTCATACAGCAGTCTGTCATTTTTTTTCAGAATCTCGAAAGAGATACAAAAGATTTAGATGGAGCATAATCTAAGGTCATATATCTAATGTAGTTTACCTTTGTAATTAAACCACCTAGGGCGAAAAATGTTTCCTCGTTATCAGTCGATTCTTACAAAAGTTCATGATTTTAGGATAAGTCGTCGAGAAAGAAGATTTTTTCAAATAAAAAAAGGTAAGAAAACATACTCTTATAAGCCAAGATGTCTGTGTCAAATTCAGGACTTGTGTTAAGTACAAAACCATACAACTGCCCAGAATTAACTATCTGTAGTTTCCGGAGTTTTTTTCCATTCTACCGTCGGTTTGCATACGGACTGGAACACATGGAAATTCTATCTGGTTGTTCAGGCAAATGTGTCTTTCTACCAGGCGATTAAATCTCGTCCTCCGACATGCTTAAGATAACGCTACAAAAAAAGTTAATGCTTCTTCTACAACATAAACCCTTCCGCAATAGAACCTTAGGGGTTTTTGCTTATTTCGGAATAATTTCTTTCGCTTCTTTATGTATTTTTCAATGGAAAAATACACCTGTAGCGAAGAGGGTCACCTGAATAGCCTCATTGAGTAAATGTATAACCAATATGAATCATGATGTCAAAATCAGGAGGAAAGAATTTGCTCTAAATTAATCATTTATATGATCAAATTGTTTTTTAGCTTTTGCCATGTCGTGCTGCATCAAACTTAAAGCACAAAGTGCGCTTAAAGATTAAGCAAGCTCGATTATAGTGGTTGCAATGTTTTTATGGAGGCAAGTATCGTTGTACCTCCATAAGGAAGTAACCGAATGCATCATTTATATGACAGGTCATGAGATTTTAGGGCCCGTTATATTTGTTATCTTCTGGCGGTCACTTTTTGCTTAGAAGTTGGATCCAACCATCAGGTATTAGTTCAACTCATTTGACGAATTTACAAAAAATGTTTTCAGTTTCTGGGTGTGGTAAAGAGTACTTTGGATGAGGTGGCTTCTGGAACTTCCCGTTTGGGTTTTTTAACTACCACAATCTTTCGAACTCTCAAAGTTTCCAAGTTTTGCCTTGCCTTTAGCGTGTCTTTGGATTTGTCGTTCTGTAACAAGGTATTCAGTAAAGCCTCAAGCGCGTTCTTTTCGATGTGCATGACATCGTAATTGTTTTTTAGTAGAAGAAAGGGCCAATACTCAAGATCCCAAAAGATAGAACGCTTACTCCAATTCAATTCAATTTTTCGATTAGGTTTAGGGTTCTTTTTAGCAATTTCTGGATGTTTCCCCGGGACACGTTTAAAGACTTTACTAATTTGTAACAGGATATCCATTTCAGTAAACTTTCTAGGTTTATGTTCGTTCAGGAAAACACCAAAGATTCCTTTTAAATTTACTCCTTAGTGGTTGTTGGTGCGTATATATCTTATTATAACCAACATAAAACGATTTTGTTCTTGACATCCATCGATGGATTGTCCTTGTTACAAGTGGGGCATGCGTTAGTAGCCTTGCCACTCCACCCAGACAATACTACTTTCAAGCTGGAAATCATTGATGCGTCCCATAAAAACCGCCGCGTTCATTTTGGAAAATGAGTACCGTAGCAGCGTCTTTCGTCCCGACTCCTTTCTCATAATTCTTGGAGTTCTTTAATCCTTATGGCTGCAAGGTAAACTTCAATGTCCTTTGCAGCGTGATCTAGGCGCCGAAATTAACTTCGTCAACATTAAAGAGTTTCTTTCATTATACACTCCCAGGTGTGGTTGTTGTATGTTGTCAATATGACGGCCACTTGCTGTATTTTTGAACATCTCATGCTAAAAGGATTTAAACCATCAACAAGCAACCCTAATCGAAGTTTCTAGGGTAACATAGAACTAAAGTTTCATCATGTCAAAAATGTTTCCATGCTCTACATCTCCACGGATGATTCATATTAAGGTTTCCTTAGACTGTCAGTAGCATGCCAAGTCATCCACTTTGCTATGTGTTTTTTGTTTGTACTTCGTTGTAGTCTAGGTAGTTACGGAAAGTAACGTACGACCTTTGTTTGCAACCTTTTCTTCCCTTTGTCTTCTATGGGTCTTTCCATCTAACTCGCTTTGTAGATTGGACAATAGGTATCTTTTTGTTTTCCTTTGAATCCCCAAAATAAAAACAATCATTAATACAAGCTTGATCGTATTGTATCCTTAACCCGTTTTTTTGTGTGTCTTCTTGATTTCATTGTATGTCGATGGGAAAAATGTATCCTTTACTAGGGGAACAGGCCTTTTGGAGAAGAGCTTGAATCTTGTTAAACCCTAAGGCATCAGTATTTTATGTAAAAACCTTGAAGTGCGAACTCTCAGATGTTAATTCCCAAATTTAAGTATATCACAACCTGGGTACAACTTTTGGGTGGACCTAGAAAGTAACTCTTCAAACGCGTTACTATTAGGACCAGTTTGTTTGGGCTGGTTGAGGAACAGTATTTGAGTTGGTGGAGTAATTGGGACATTATTTGAAGAAAATATTCTTTCGAGAACGCATCAATTTTGTCAATGTGTTCGGTGAATGTTTGGTACTGGTAGAGGTAGCGAGAAGAATCTGCGTCACCGTGATAAATCCAAGTGGTATTAATGTTGGTCAAACCCGTGTCTTGTTATGTGTACTCGAGAGTTTTTGAGGGTAACCAAAATTATCACCGTTACAACAGCGATAATGGGAACGGATTCTTCGTGTGATGGGGTGAACAATGCTTACAATGCGCGATGAAATGCAAAAAGACATCAAAAAATGATTGCAAATACGACGGTTATTGTGGTACAAGCTCTTTTCATTGTACATAAAATGCGGTGCAAAATAAACATATTCAAATAAATAATTTTTATTTTTTTATACCAAAAGGTCATTAACAAAACTATGAATCAAAAAGGTCATACTAACCAAATGAATATGAATGTATTTGTTTTACCTAGTGCAAACTATGGAAGGCAATTCTAACCCATCTTTGAATGTTTCGTTCATTATGAATGCGTATAATCCTGATTTATTTACTATTTGAATAAAAATTCGGCGTTTCTAAACCAAATTGCCATTAACATCTCATCAAACTCAAACCAAATGTCATTCAAAGCATACTAACTAAACGCCATTCACAATATATACTAACCAAATTCGATAATATTAAATAAAAACGCAAGCATCCAACCTAATTTAATTACATACTAGTTCACGGGTCCGAAAAAAAATGGAGTAGAGAAATAAAGAGGAGATAGAAAAATTGCCTCATTTGTCCCGCCCACCTCGGACTCGGTGCCCGGGGCTAACCCAACACACAAACACAACAAAAAACAAACCCAAATTAAAACAACGAAATGCATTTTATTACAATGATATAAAACAAACATTATGAAAAAAAAAATATACTAAAACAACAAAAACACCATACATGTAGGTAGGTGCTGTGTTGTATATTGGCGGGCTGCTCGGCTGGTTTAGTTGCTGCTGGTTGGTGGCTGCTGCTGGCGACGTGTGGTGTGGTCCAGAGGTGTGCTATGATTGGTGTTGTGGTTTTTGGTACTACTGCTTGTTCGTCTGTGGTTGCTACTGCTGCGGGATGGTTAAGTGGGTGTGTACCAGCTGCTGCTAAGGTGGTGTTTCCGATCTAGTTCATCCACAAACACAAAAAAAAACCAATTTTAACACAAGAAAAACTATAACAAAACATACAGTGATTAGCACACAATAATTATAAAAAAACATCACACTTCGTTTATAAGAGTATTAATAAAAGAAAAGGTTAACAAATATTAAAACTCGAGTATTGTGGTGGTTTTAGTATGGGTGTTTGGAGCTTTTGTGTGGTGTCGATTTGGGTTTTGGGATTTGGTGATAGATGTTTTTTATTTTTTTGTTAAGACCTAATTAGAAAAAGAAAAGAGATGGAATATTATTCGGCAGAATTATGTGAAGTCGTTAGTGTTCGACTCATATCTTTGAATTTGACTTGGTGTCGACATTTTCTGACCGCCTTAAACGGTTTTTATTAATAAAGATATTTACCTGTACATAGTTTTTTGTTGCTTTAACGAGTTTTGGGTCGACAATGTCGACCCTAAACTTGTAGCTGGGTATAAGCAAAACTTTTTGGCGGGTTGTTTAATTTAGGTTGAATTGTTTTGTTTGTGAATAAATTTGGGGTGGATTTATAGGTCGACAATGTTCGACCCTAATTGTTTTTTATTATATTATAAATAAACAAGAAATATTGACTCCGCGCGTTGCTGCCGGATGATTTAATTTATAATTAAGCCGTTTAATTTTTCGGTATTGTTAGCGAGCCATTAATTTTTGTTTTTTTTATTTTTTTTTGTAATGATGTTTTGTGTGCGGGTTTATTTTGTTCGCCGGTCTCATGGTTTAATATTGCTTGATCTTTTTTTGCGCAATATTGGGGTCGGTTTTAGCTTCGCAATTCAAAAATCTTTCCTTACGTGGAGTTGTATTTTTTGGTGGGATGTTGACTCTCGGATGTTATGTGTTTAAAATAAAATAAACGTAAATAGTTAGAATGGTCTGAGGTTACGTTTTGTCTTATTTTTTTTCTATTTAACAATTAAACTTACTCTTTTTTTATAGAATATCGTGTTGTGTTATAAGTACGCATTTGCAATATTGGACTCGTTTTGGTTCCATTACGTGCGAAAAGATCGTGTTTCGACGGGTATTTTTTATCTGACTATTGATTAGGTGGTATTGTTATATATTTGTATAATGTTAAAGGTTTTCGGTGTTGTTGCGGGCCATTGAATTTTTTTTTTTTTTTTAATTTTGCGCGGGAGGCCAAACTACAGAGCTCGCCATGTTGGGAGCCAAGTTGGGAGTGCAACATACTAGCCATTTTGTAACGTGCGGACGTATAAATGAGCTTTGATTATAAGTTATATGATTTATTATAATCAATATTAAAAATTTGTGCATCATAAAATTGATTTAAATGTAGTGTATCAATAAGAATTTATTTAATACAATTAAAAATGATTTAAGAAAAATTAGAGCTTGATTTATGAGTCGACGATGGTATCGTGACAACAATTTAAATGGATGGGGTTGATATTGATATCGTCTTCACTTGAAGATGTTGTTAAACGGATGAGTCAGAGACTAGAAATCGTTACGACAATGAAATGATATGTAGCGGATTAAGTTCGAGTGGGTGTCCGTTGTGACACAAATTGTAATGTTAAACGGATGACGCGCAATACGATATCGTTATACACATGGGAAAATTGATATGCTGTTTACTTGTTTAATGTGTTGTTGTCGTTGTTGTTGTTTTCGTTGATGTAGTAGTGGTTCTTGTAGATGTTGTTGCGGTTTAGAGTATTCGAATGTATTTTACTTCATGTAATTCATATGCAATTTGGTTTGGAGTAATACGTGTTTGTATGTATCTTTCGGGTATTGTTTTACTGATTGCTCAGATATTCACATGAATCTTTAATGCATTTTAGAGTTTAACAAAGTAGTTTCTTTAGCGGAATCCATAATTGATGAATTATTTTAACTACAAAAATAGGGCAGGCAGGGGTGTTGGTTCGCATTTGTTAAACGGAGGAGTCGAGATGGTATCCTTAGACCTGAGATGTTAAACGGATGAGTCGATATAGTATCGGTGATACATGAGATATAGTATCGTGATACATGAAATGTCGTGATACCCTTTATGTTAATTATGCTTGGTGGGTTTTATCTATGTGATAAGCTAAGAGCTCAAATTGCAGACCATCGCATGCTTGCTCAAGAGCTTGATGCTTCCAGTGGGTGGGTGATTATAAAGGACAAGACAGTTGATTCAGCTGCCCTATTTCACGACCTTTATAATGACATGGAGAATCTTGGTTTGGAGTAATTAGTACGCTTTAATGTAATTCGTACGCTTTAATGTTTGAACTTTAATAGATGAGTAATATAATCCGTATGCTTTAATGTTTGAACTTTAATCGATCTGTAATGTAATTGTGCAGACAACTATTTACCCCACTAGAATATGCTTGGAAGATGCCATGGCCATTTGGTTAATTGTAGGGATGTACACTTCTGGAAACTTTATTATGGTTTAACACAGTTCGATTTATTCCCGCCAAAAACTTCCGACCGCCAATTACTCCCGCCAAAAACTTCCGCCAATTACTCCCGCCAAATACTCCCGCCAAAAACTCCTGCCAAAAACTCCCGCCAAAAACTCCCGCCAATTAGTCCCTCCAAAATCTCTTTCATACCATAAAAGCAGATACTCTCACAATCACAAACATATCACACACTCTTACCACGAAAAAATGGTGATGATGGTGCCACATGAAGCTTTTGCGTGTCGGTGTGAAAGAGGAGATGTAATTCTCCGACAAGCGTATACAACTGAGAATTACGGTAAACTATACTATGCATGTCCAAAATCAAAGGTGATCAATCAAATGTTTTTTATATGTGTAATAAATATATATTATGGTTAGTTGTTTTATGAACTGATTTCTTTACTATTTAACAGCCTCCGAAACATTTTGGATGTGGATTTTTTTTATGGAAAGAGGACCGACTTCGTGACTTAATGAGTTCTCCTGGAGCTCCATCTGCAGGACCTTCAACACCTTCAAGGTATTCTTCAGTACCTTCAACACCTCCAAGCTATTCTTCGGGACCTTCAACACCTCAAATCTATTCTCCCGGATCTTCAAGAAACGCAGAGTGCTCAAACTGCAAGCAATTGCGTGGAAGGATAAGTGTACTCAAGGCAACAATGGAGATGCATATGCATCCGGAACAACACACACTCAATTCGGCTGCACTACTTCACGAAGTTCTCAATGAAATGGAAAAACTTGATTTGGAGTAGTTTGTCATTTGCAATGTAATTCGTATGTTTTATTGTATGTCAAGACTTTGTTTAATCGATCTGTAATGTAATTCGTACGCTTTACTTAATTACATTTTACCGTCGCATGTTCTTCTTTTTCTAGTAGTGTTTGTTAAAATATATATATGGTTTTTTTAAATAGATTTTTTGACTATAATTGGTAATTTATATCATTTCTGAATTTATAAAAAGTATTTTAAATTTTTGTATAAATTTTTTTTTTAAAAAAAGAAATTTGGAGTTGACATTGTCGACCCTAATATTTTAGCGGGATATATTAAATACTGGCGGGCTCATTAAAATGGGATTAAATTTTGGTAAAAAAATTAGGGTCGACATTTTTTATAAATTGTTTTATATATTTATATATAATTTTAAATGCATTTTATATATTAGAAAATATATAAAATCATGGAAAAATATTAGGGTCAACATTGTCGACCCTAAATGTGTGGATGTTTGACTAACCAGTTTTGTTGAATAAATGTGGTCTCATGCCTCAGTTAGGGTCGACATTGTCGACCTTAATATTTCCTCGACCCAAAACGCTCATTTTGTTGTAGTGTTTGTTCGCCGCAAAATATAGTCACAGGGTACCCGCCGCCGCATTGCGCGGGTACCCGGCTAGTACTATAAATATTGACGTTGATGATATGTTTTACACAACATGGTACCAAGATCCATGCAACCATCACTAATCTAATAGTTTCTGATTTCGATAATCTTCCGCACAAAGATAATTATCATTTAATATCAAACTTTAATGTTAAAAATATAGACAACCATAAGCTAACTCTTCGTGCATGTAAAATCCATTTTCTCAAAAGAACTAATATACGATGATTTTCTCAAAAGATCTTCAAACAATGAACACACGAAGTCATTCATATATCCATCCACATTCCTTACCCTTTGAACCTACACATTTCAAAAATATTAGTTCTCTGAATCCAAAATTCAGAAAATAGAAAGAAATGTATTTATGCATACCTGCTATGTCATACTCTCTAGCATAACCATCCGTAGACTTAAACTTTTCTTCATTCATATGAATGCCCTTTTCACGCAATTCCGCCACCATGTTCTTTCCACACTTCGGCCACTGATTCCAACCAATATTCAAAATGTCACCCGAAAGTGGACTCTTTTTCTTCAACAAGTGATCCCAATTAGTATTCAAAATGTTTGCTCCCTTCGGCCACTCATCCCAGTCAGTATTCAAAATGTCTGCTCCCTTCGGCCACGGATTCCAATCAGTTTTCAAAATGTCTGCTCCCTTCGACACGATGTTTGCTCCCTTCGGCCACGGATTCCAATCAGTATTCAATATGTCACCCGAAAGTGGACTCTTTTTCTTCAACAAATGATTCCAATCACCACTTATTGCTTCAGTAACTTCCGTTGCACTCGAGCCATCTATTGCATTTACCTTGCTCTGAATGTTTTCACAAGTACTCAAAATATCACCTGCAACTGTCTTCAATTTCCTTTTTTTCTTATTTCTCTTCTTTTTCAGTGTTGTATTAATGGTTGTCGTTTTACTGGGAACTGTTTCGCCACTCACTTCATTAACTTTAGCACTCAAAACGTCACCCGCAACTTTCTTCTTTGCCCTCTGATTTCTCTTTCTCTTTTTTGAAGTTGTACTATCACTTACAGTTTTACCCAAACCCGTCAGATTTACATTGTTAGCTAATAATTAAAAAAAACAAAAACTAACCTGGATTGTTCAATAGTTGACGTTCACCGTGCTCAATATGATCCTTCATAAATTTCTATGTTTCATTCCAAACATGGTCAAGTCTTGCAATATTATCAAACGAAATTTGATAATGGGTTTCATGTATGTTTTAAGTTCTTTAAAGTTTAATTAAGTAGAAGCTTCATGCTTTAAATACATATCCTATAATAGGGTCACAGGCACGGAGAGAAACATTAACATTCGACTTTCCAGTAATAGTCAAAACAAAATTCGTGAAAGATACTAATTTTTGAATCAAATTGAAAAAGCAAAGTATAGAACATGATGGATATATTTATTTGAAGTTTTGACCGGTAAAAGGTGTAGTAAGGCAACACATAAACAAATCAAATAACGAAGTACCTGGATTGTTGAACCATTCACGTCTGGAAATTTGAATGTCAATAGTCACGTGTTTCCATGTATGATTTCATCTTCAATATCGGACCTTATTGTTCAACATATGTTTTTGCGCAGATTAGCCGCCTACATGATGGCCAGAAGAAAAAAAATATATCACTGATACAAACAAAAGTTGTAGTTGCATTCAGTTCATTTCTCACAAGACAATCCGTCTATTAATGAAAAAACACATATAAAACATCATGGATAACATTATATAAAGCATGGATATATAATGGAGTATTATATTTTTCATAACACATACATAAGCGTCATGGATAACATTTCACATAAGACAACCCGTTTTTGTTATTAGTTTGGCCAAATTGTTGGAAATGTATCCAACTTACCACTTTTTATAATTGTGTGTAGTCATCTATTTTTTCCTATTAAATTACCAAACTTTTGAATTTCGTCTATTGTATGTAGTGGGTGACCATTTTACCACTACATTTTTAAACAACCTGTTAACCAAATTCGTCATTACATGTGAACAAAATACATACAATAGACGAATCAAAAGTTCGGTGATTTAATAGAAAAAAAATAAATGACTACACACAATTACAAAAAGTGGTAGTTGGATACATTTCCAAGCAATTTGTCCTATTAGTTTTCGATCACTAAGATGGAGACAACTATAATAAAAGGCATGGATAACATTATAAAGAACTTTTACAATTGAATTCTGATGAAGCTATCAATTGAATTCTGACTGAATAGCACGAGAAGTTTGCTATGAATAGATTTTAAACTTCATAAAGAAACTAAGGCCAGAACAAACACAGTAGTCAGAGATATAATGCATCATGACATCCATCCTTTAGTTTTGACTATATCTTATCACGGCTAATCCTTATTTGGTATATAAAATCCAAAGTTTGATAAGTGAATTTATTTTAGAATTTGTATCGATCCAAAATAAAAGACTAATACTTAAGACAAATCAATAGGTTAGCAAGTCGATACCTTATGGAAGTATAAGGCCTTTGCTTAGTGCAAGTCTCTCATAAGGAGCCACCTGCGCATAACAGGGCCCCATATAAGAAAACCAATAACAAAGAATGATTCACGTGTGGTTTGTCTGACCATACATTACAGTTATAAGAGCTATTGGATGATATCACATATAAGCTTTCTATAAACAGAATTGGATTCGTGAGCAACAACACATCGTACATGCAATTCCTATTGGCTAATATTAGGCTGATAGTAAATAGCACCTCATGTTCAGTGTGAAGGACATACTAACATTAACATTTTGAACATGGGTCAGGCCTATTCCACAACTCTATAATAGTTTCCAAATTGCACCCCTCATTGAATCAGAAATCCTAAAAAATAGAAGTCTAATAAAACTTCCATTTACATAATACTAACAAATTCACGGCTTCGTAAAAAGCTCATCCGTCCGCATACTTCACCTTTTTTAGATCCCACGTCAAAAACAAAAACCACACTGAAACTTGTATTGCAGTCAACTAAGCTAAAAAGGCTAAGAGAGTCAACCATATTAGAGCAATTCCATTCCATATCCAAAAGTTATCAGGAATTTGTCAAAAATGGCTAACAAAGTAAGATTTTTTTTCGATATATGTTGATTTTACCATCAAACACAAATACACCCAAAGCAAATAATCCAAGTGTTTGCCTACGCATCTAGAATCTATTATGAAGTTAATTAAAGTATCTGTGTAAGGAGCCTACATATATCATTCAGAATCAACACTAACTACATGTATATACTAATTTCTACATTTAATCAATCGGGGACACCATTATAGAAACATATAAACTAACAGTTGTAATATAAAAAAGGCGCTACATAAAAACACACAATCTGAAATTGATATAATCAAGAGTTAACTACATTTTTGGTCCTTATGGTTTACCGGGTATAACGATTTTGGTCCAATAGTTTAAAATGTAACGAATCCAGTCGACCCGTAACACTTTTGGTTCATTTTTCGTTGACCGTTAGTTTGACTCGTTAAAAAACCATAAAATGACTAAAATACCCCCGGATGATGATGTTCAATGACTAAAATACCTTTTCTTTTATTATTATTATTATTATTATTATTATAAAAAACATATATATCTTATATATACAAAACGAGATCTAACAAATTTTATAATCTCTTCAATCTCACCTTTTCCAACCTAACTTTTTCTCAAAAATTCATAAGATCCAAATCTAAAGAATCCATAAACTCAAAATCTTTTTTTCTTATCAAAATTCATATCTGGATCTACCATACCAAATTCAAAAAATGTATCATCTCAAAAAAGTGCTTTTACTTCAAGAACATCATAGCATCCACAAAAAATACATTGAATCATCAAAACCTAAAAACCCATCACCACCACACGAAACTGCCAACCATGTCTAAACCAAACATCTTCATCTTTTTTTTTCTTCATCCATATTTATTTTCTTCAAAAACCGGATTTATTTTTTATACATGAAACAACCAACCCAGATCCTATTCCTACAACAACAATCTCAAAAACAATTGAGATACAATCATAAACAAGAACCCTTCATAAAACTCACATCATAACCTCAACAAAAATCAAAACCATAACCACAACAAAAAACCCAGATCCATCACCATAAAAAATCTCAAAAAACCCACATAAAAAACACGACACAAAAAATTGTGTACCCACTTCATTACCAATCCCGATCTCGAAAACTCACACCATTCCCGATCTCAAAATCATACCGAAGTCGTTGGGGGTTTTACGCTATGCGGTGGTTGGTGTTGAAGGGATAATAGGGTGGCTGAGATTAGCCAAAAGAATGAAGTTTAGTGTTGTTGACAGAAGAGGGCTTCATTGTTGAGGCTGGACCAATTGTTATATGGGAGTGGATGTGATGTTCAGTTTACAAAAAAACTAATGACAAGAGTAACTCAGTTTGAGATGAAACTGATGAAGATAATGGGTGTATGATTTGTTCAGTCTTATAAAGGAAATGAAGACAAAGAAGAAGTCGGTGGATGAGATCAATAAGAATTTTAAAGTAAAAGACACATATACCCTCGCTTTTGACAGTCAAAAGTTAG
>BQNB010059653.1:0-16567 GCA_026074375.1 Tanacetum coccineum | reverse complement strand
GTCATCTATTTTGATGTTCCCGTACCTTATCTGAAGAAAATCGGAAAACAACATTTCCTTTCCCTTAACGTCTCGTCTCTTATTATCACGATAGCTGATACCGATGGGCCTGATAGGTCGAGCCCAGTGGACCTACGAGCTGTTGACGAGAATGAGGCCGGTGGGCTAAGTGGCTGAAGAAACAAGTTATGGTAACAAGATCCCATCCAACCAAAGTCAAAGGAGAAGTTGAAGTCAATTACAATTCTATTTTTGGTTCTAAATTTATTATGCCTATTAATATGTTTCTTGGTCCTCAAGTTTAGGGATTTAGAATTATCTTGTGTTTTTGTTTCCTATATATATTGTGTAAAACTCCTTGGTTGGTTGGTGAATGATTATTGAAGTTTTCATATTAAACACGTCGTTTGTGTTCTCTTACTCGGTTGGCCGAGAAGAATTTTCCGACGACCAGCAACTTGGTTGGCCAAGTGCTCGCCGCCGCTAGGTTTCAGTCCTAGGGTTCTATTTTCCTCCCAACATCCTTATCAAGTGGTATCAGTAAACCAGGGATCTCAAGATGTCAGCACGGGGAAGAGATCATCGTCGCCAACAACCTAGAAACACCGCCACAGGGACCAACGGTCATGCTACTCGCGATCCCCGTGATGTTGAGATTAAACGACTCCGTGAAAGGATTAGGGAGCTCGAAATCAATCCTTTTAATCATTATGAAAGACAGTTTGAAGACACCCCGATCCGATCCGATGTAGACGAAACGGAAGAGGATGACTTTGAAAATTATTTTCATGATTCGCCACCACAAACACCTCCACGACACCACCGAAAGCCACCAGCACCGCACCACCCTACGGATCCGTTACGATCTTTAGGCATTCACACTGAAATCCCAGAATTCGATGGCAAGCTCCACCCCGATGATTTCCTTGACTGGTTACAAACAGTCGAGAGAATCTTCGACCTTCGCGACATCCCTGACAACGTGAAGGTCAAATTGGTTGCTATCAAGCTAAAAAAATATGCATCTTTATGGTGGGAACACATACAACTACAACGGTATCGAAACGGTAAACACAAAATCTCCTCCTGGAATAAGATGCAGCGCCTCCTACGTGCCAAATTTCTTCCACTTACTTTCAAACAGGACGCTTATCTTGACTACCAAAACCTCCGACAAGGATCTCTGTCTGTAGAAGATCTTATTACTGAGTTTGAACGGATGCGTTTACGTTGCGGGGCTGAAGAAGATGAAGAGCAAGTGATCGCCCGTTTTTTGGGTGTGCTTCGACCTGACATCGCCGACGCGGTTTCACTTACACAATATTATTCTTTTTCAGATGTATGCAGATTGGCTTTGCGAGTTGAACAACAAAACACACGCAAGAACAAATCAGTTGGCCGATTCCAACCCTCTACCCGTACCTCAACTCAACCACAATTCGCCCCAAAACCTGGACCGACCAAAACTGAAACGCCAACCGTTACCACCGCCCCACTTGATACTTCCGGCCCTCTACGTTGTTTCAAGTGCCAAGGTTTGGGTCACCTCAAACGTGACTGCCCGAACAAACAACTTGTGGCATTTGTTGACGATGTTGAACCTAAGTATGACACCGAGAATGAAGATGCATCTGTGACACTTTACCCAGATCAAGGCGAAGCACTTATTGTCCGAAGGGTATTAACTTCTGTTGTCACACCTCCGGATAATGACACTACGTGGCTGCGACACAACATCTTTCGTACTCAATGCACTTCCAAGGGTCGTGTTTGTACCGTCATTATCGACGGTGGAAGCTGTGAAAACATGGTCGCTAAAACCATGGTCGACAAACTTGGGTTACCTACCACGGACCACCCCGACCCGTACCAACTTACGTGGTTCCGGAAAGGTAATCTTGTTAAAGTCACACAACGATGTTTGGTTGCTTTTTCCATCGGCAACAAATACAAAGATGAATTACGGTGTGAAGTTGTTCCAATGGACGCGTGCCACTTATTACTTGGACGCCCGTGGCTCTACGACCATCAAGTCAAACATGACGGTTTTCGTAACACCTACTCCTTCCACAAGGACGGTCTTCACGTCACATTGGCCCCTCTAAATCCTAAGGACGCGACACCCGAGGTAGCACCCATGACGAAGGATGAAATTGTTGGTCTTGCTCGCCAATCGCCTCCGGGTCCAATACTTGGCTTGGTTGTGCTTGAAGAAAACACACCAATTTCTGACGTTCCACATGAGGATTTTTCATTTGTCATTCGTCATAAAGCTGGGAGTGCGAATACGGTGGCTGATGCCCTTAGTAGGCGTCCCGTTTTGACCACCACGTCTACTGTTCATGTGGAGGGATTTGAGAATCTCAAACTGTTATACGTGGATGACCCGGATTTTAAAGATTTATGGATTAAATGCAACACTACCCCATTTCGTGATTATGTTCGCCGTGACGGTTTCCTGTTCAAAGGTCGTCGTCTATGTGTCCCACTTTCTTCGGTCCGGGAAGCAATCATTCTTGAGGCTCATCAGGGAGGTTTAGCGGGTCATTTCGGACGAGACAAAACTGTTGCAATGGTTTCTGAACGTTTTTTTTGGCCCAAGCTTGTTAATGATGTCGTGAAAGTGTTAAGTTGTTGTCGCATTTGTCGTCTTGCAAAGACTCATCACACTAATCAAGGCCTCTACACTCCGCTGCCTACACCAAATGGTCCTTGGGAGGACGTTTCCATTGATTTTGTTCTTGGTTTACCTTTGACACAACGCAAAAAGGATTCCATCATGGTGGTGGTCGACCGTTTTTCAAAGATGGCGCATTTTCTTCCTTGTTCAAAAACATATGATGCATCTCAGGTGGCTCGTTTATATTTTGCTGAGGTCGTGAGATTGCATGGTGTTCCAAAGACTATTACTTCGGATAGAGATGTCAAGTTCGTTAGCCATTTCTGGCGCACCTTATGGAAGCACTTAGGCGCCAACTTGCAATTTAGCTCCTCTCATCACCCGCAAACGGATGGACAAAAGGAGGTCACTAACCGGAGTTTAGGGAATTTGCTTCGTTCATTAGTTGGCGATAATAAGAAACAGTGGGATCTCGTCCTTCCTCAAGCTGAATTCGCATATAACCGTTCCTCACATAGCTCGACAGGCCGCAGCCCGTTTTTGGTGGTTTATGGACGCAATCCTTTTACACCTTTGGACCTAGCACCTTTACCCGCTGTTGATTCTTATAGTGTTGAAGGAGAAGCTCAAGCCACTCAAATCAAAGCTTTACATGAACAACTTAGTGACCAAATCACGAAACATAACTTGCAATATCAGGCACGTGCTAACAAACATCGAAAGCATGTTGTTTTCAATGAGGGTGATTTAGTTTGGATTTACTTGCGTAAAGACCGTTTTCCGCCAGGTCGTTATGGAAAGTTACAGGATTGTGCCGATGGTCCATTTCGTGTGGTAAAGCGTATCAATGATAATGCATATAAGATCGATTTGCCTGGGTCGTATGGAGTTTCTGCCACTTTTAATGTTGCTGACTTAACACCTTATGTTGAAGCAGATGATTTTCATGGAGACTCGGGGACGAGTCATTTTTTAGAGGGGGAGGATGATACTGATGGGCCTGATGGGTCGAGCCCAGTGGACCAACGAGCTGTTGACGAGAATGAGGCCGGTGGGCTAAGTGGCTGAAGAAACAAGTTATGGTAACAAGATCCCATCCAACCAAAGTCAAAGGAGAAGTTGAAGTCAATTACAATTCTATTTTTGGTTCTAAATTTATTATGCCTATTATTATGTTTCTTGGTCCTCAAGTTTAAGGATTTAGAATTATCTTGTGTTTTTGTTTCCTATATATATTGTGTAAAACTCCTTGGTTGGTTGGTGAATGATTATTGAAGTTTTCATATTAAACACGTCGTTTGTGTTCTCTTACTCGGTTGGCCGAGAAGAATTTTCCGACGACCAGCAACTTGGTTGGCCAAGTGCTCGCCGCCGCTAGGTTTCAGTCCTAGGGTTCTATTTTCCTCCCAACATCCTTATCAGAAAGTTGTATAAAATGTATGTGTTTTGTAATTAAAAATGGTATAAAAAGTGAGATTTTATAGTGAATGGGGGATTGTTTATTTTGGTATTTTTTTTAAAAACCCGCTCCACCCAACGGCTCCAAACGGCTACTTTTTCAAAAAAAAAAAAAAAAAATTTCTTTCGCGTGGGCTGTTAGCCACGTCGCGAGAGAGCTTGACACGAACCACGAAGTGATGCGCCATGACTCAATCTCACGCTATAGCTTGACACGAAGCCAACGACCACTCCCTTCCCAACCCTTAACATAAGACAAGTAACACAAGTTGTCATTGGTTTATCTACACTACTGTTTTTTTTTAAACGGAAAATTCATTATAAGGAGTAACAAGAAGCTAATTAACAATCTACAAAGAGCTCATATAAAAGTATATTGGATCCAGAGTCCATTCATTCAAAATAGGTTTCAATTTATTACGGTGTTGGTACAAAGAGTGATATATGATCTTAATCTCTTTGACTAGAGTGCCTTTTCTTTGAGGCTTTAATCAAAAAACACATTACTATTATATTCCATATAATACCCAAGTAAGCTGTTTGAATCACCATGTCGAAGCAAGACTTGATATTGTTATTAAAATTAACCGAGTCATTCTGAACGTTTAGATTTGAAAAGTCTTTCGAGTATGTCTATAAGTCCCCGCCAAATAGTAACCACATTCCACAAACGCGCTGCTAAAGATCTTTTGGCTTGTGAAAAGTAGAATTGATTACTATAATCTTGAGACAAAATTTAATTATTATATGCCCGCGGCTGGTAGTGTCAAAGTAGTCATGCATCTTTGACTGAAATATGGACCGTTCTATGCAAACCCTATGGTTGTACATTGTCTCTTTCACGTCCAAAAAGCAAATTGTTTATTGCATTTAGACCACCTATGTCATAGTTTTATTTTTAATGGGCCCTTGAATTATAGGTTATCACAGTTTGACCGCCACAAGCGTTCTACTCTATATATGTACAACAACTATGAAATATAATAGTTTACCCTTTATACAGATATAAAGCAAGCAATACATGGTTGTTCGTGTTACAACGCATCGGTCATGAACAAGAAAGATGTTGTGATGACCCATTTTCGAAAATCATGGACCTATGTTGACTGCAATGCATTATATATCGATAATCCACTAGATGTGAGTCCAGAATTGGGCAAAAACACTTGATCATAAACATTCCCTTTGGTAATATCATCCAAACAAATAAATCTATTAATGAGTTGGCGCTAGGCTAGAAGATTGCGACAGACAAAGAACCAAGAGGCCAACATGGTTAGTTAGATGAAATTCCTAGGAACTCGAAGATTAGGGGATCTAATCCACCCAAAACAAAGAACCTTACAGTTAATTTAGTCTAGTTATTGTAACTAAATCAAATCCGAGCTTTGTATGATTGACTAGCGAATACTTGTGCTTTAATCCAGGGTCGTCTCGTGATTTTCGGTGGCCCTATGCAGTAACAACAAAAAGGCCTTGTTACACTTGTAAACTAAAAAAAAATTGCATATAAACATGAATTATATGACTCATACATGTTTAATATTATACGTAATTATATGAAAAACTAATAAAATGTGGCCCCATTTACATGGAGGCCCTATACAACGGCACCTACTGCACACCCTTCCGAGACCCCTCTTCTTTAATCCCACTTTATTTGTCCACAAACCGAAAAGGTTGAGTTTATATTATGTGAAACTAGTACAAGTCTTAACTATTAAATGTTTATACTCGTTATTGGAATGCCGTCGATTTGGAACCTTACCTCTATTATAAAAGTGAATAAGGTTAAAACAAGAAAACTAGTAAATAATATATATCCTTTTTTAAACCGAAAAATGAAAAAGGAATCGCATCTTGGTGGGGATCGAAAGACTCTCCGAAATATATTGATCTTTTCGTTTGGGGGAAAGAGTAAACTTGAACTAATTGATAAAAATATGCTTCGATGTGGTACTCCAAACAACAACAGGGGTTATTTGGAGGTAAAGAAAGCATGTTTGCTTTAATTCACAGCCTCCAAAAGAGACATGCTTGACGACAGAATCCTATCATATATACTTGCGGCTTTCTCATCGTAATTGGGCTTCGAAACCTAATTCAATAGATTGATTAGATAAATCTGTAATTTCTTGTATGAACTCTTTGTATCATTGATTTTCTAGCTATTGCTAGATTTTTATTTATAAAGTTGTTGTCGATCAGAAAACAGGACAATATTTTTTAGACAATGAAAGATTGAGTAATCTGAATAATATAATTGGGACAGAAGAATAAACATATAGCGCTGGCCTTTCATTTTTAAAGAAAACCACGAATGTGAGCATTCCCTTGATAAATACTATCGCCAACCCATGGATAACATATATCTAAAAAAGAAACAAGAATCCTGGTATTTAGGAAAGCCACAAAATCATGTGTATGGTATGTATGGTCTCATAAGGAAATGGAAAGTCTAGAAGTAAATATTTAGAAAACCTTAAACATCCAGGCATTGTATCCAATCTTAACCTTGAGACCGAGTCTAATACTGGAAGGGTGGTGATTTGCACACTCCACTTATTGATTTTGCAACTCAAATAGGTGTGTGTCTTGACATTTTATACATCTTATTCATTTATTGAGTGTGCACATATTAATGTATAATAGTCGTGACACATAATAATTCTTTTGAGTGTAACAATCAAGTTTTATGACGTGCAAATCACTCACCCATACCGAAGGAATAACATGGAATTTATATTGCCTGTGGTTTAGCGTCTGATCACCATTAAAATCAATGTAAATAGGTGTCGAATTGGCTACACTGAAAAGAAGGGTAATAACATCCCATGACAATTAGGCGATAGTTATTACCATCAAAAAATGTACAAATAAGGCTTGTTTGCAAGAACTCTAAAGACCTTAGAAAAGGGCAGCTGCCGCTGCAAATATAAAGGCAAAACAGAATGAAAAAATTTCATCTTGTCTTTTTGATGCTGATAAAGACTTTCAGATTATGATTCCTTATAACACCTTCATCCGCATATCCGCAAATTTAATTGGTATAGAGCCTAGAACAATAGAGCTCTATAAATAGTCCCTGATCATATCTTCTCAATGATGAGATGTTGAAAACCAACAAATTACTTTTTCCAGAATCTCGACAATGGTTTGATGTTAGTCTTATTATAAAACATTACCTGTCTCAACAAAATTCAAAACAAAACTTTTGTTAACTAAAGAACAAGCTTTTAAATCCTAAAACATGTGGATTTCTTAAATCCAATATTAAGACGAAAAACAAAAATTATTAATTTTGTAACTCTACAGAAATGCCTGTTGACATTTCCGTAACTACAGGAGCTGATTACTTACCCTTAATCACTAAGGATTGAAATAAACAACAGCTTATCAAAAAAAAATTCTGACATCAAAAATAAAATTAATTTGCTTCCATTTATGAGCAGTTAAATTTTATTAAATCAGAATTTAAGAGTGGCTCAACCCTTCTATAAAAGGCTCTCACTAGATAATAAAATATTAGTCCGAGAAAGGATTGTATCCTTGGAATGCAAGAGGAAATCTTGCTTATTCTAGATTTATGTTCACTGTTTATCCTCAATATGGATTAAGTTTAGATACTAAAGACCTAGATCAAACCCTTGCCTTTGTACATGAGTTTGAAAGATCAAATCTTAATTAAAACCAGGCAATAAGTTTTTAGCGTCACCTAACTAGATCGCTATAGGCTTGACATCCAGTCATCACAGCATAACGACAAAAAGAACGAGTATAACGAAAACGATGACTCTTTACCAAAGTAGTAGTATTGAAGGTAGCAAATATTCGCTACGATAAAACCTATTGATGAAACTTGGCAATCGCACATTGCTAAAAATAAAAAATTGATTGGTCAAAAACCATCAACTCAAGTTAGCAAGAAATTATAACTCCCACAAATGAGAAACACCCCACATTGGAGAAGCATCTTCTTCAAATATAAGTAAAAGTATGAGAATAATGTCTCAAAATATAGACTCTCTAAAATAAGACAACATAAAATCATTCAACGGATGAGCCTGTTCAAAATCTTTAAAACCTGTGGCCATACCCTCACATATACAAAAAAAGGAAAAATCCTAAACTTTCCAAAAAATTAGACTAAGAAATTTGATCCTACATCCAGAAAGTACGTTTTCAGTACTGCTAATCCTAGCGTTGCTAACATAGTAAACTCAACCAACAATATCAATCAAATTGTTGGAAGAAATTGGTTAGGAATTTCCAAACTTCTATCTTACTTTGGGGTTAGTAAAGATCAAAGTGAAAAAACCTCAAAATCTAAGATTTCAACGTTCAATAAATTTTGGTATCAACTCCAAAAAGACATAGAAACTGACTTGAGTAGATACGTTAAAATTACTCAAAGATTTAAATGTTAAAATCGACAGACTCGAAGCATCTATAAATAATCTTGAAAACTTCAACATAGAACCTCAAGTAACCAAGAACGAAATTCATAATTTTACTACTGCTCTTAACAAAATTCAAGATCAACTCAACCGAGTTATTGGTGAATAAATGGCTAGCATTCAAACCGTAAGTACTGACCTCCTTGAAATAAAACAAAGTCAATCAAAGATTATTGATTTACTTGAAAAAATTATCAATAAAAACGGCATTGAACAAGCCTCTGCGAAAGTAATCACTGACATAAGTGAATTAATAAACAATAATGACAAAGAAATTTTAAGTCAATTAAAGAATATACCTAAAGAGCCTAAAGCTACCACTAGCTATAAAGGTTTAACCAGGTTTTCACCACCCAACTTAGGATCTTCTTCCAAAAGAAAACCCACAATGAAAGCTAAAAAAATAACAAGCGCTAAAAAATCCAATAAGCAAACAAAAGAAAAACACGAAAGTTTACCTTTAAAACGAAAAGAATGAGTGTTTTCCTCTCATCTTGAAAGAATTTTTTTTTTCATAACATATATGCTAGAGACCAACATCTAAAAAAACTCTTGTCAAACAACAATGATGAGTGCTAACAACAGATCAAAGAAAACCCTTAGTATTTTTGAAAAGTATCTTCCAAAACATTCTTCAATACTAGTAATAGAACCATAAAAAGAAGAACCCGAAACTGAGTCCGACTCAGATGAAGAACTACCATTCAAAACTGAAAAAATAAACAAAGTAAAATCTGAATATAAAAAAGGAGAGTCCTCCAGAAAAAATTCTAAGAACTATGAATTCAGAATGCCTTTACATAAAGGAGTTCCAAATAAAAACAGCTCTTCATCTGGAGCTATAAACATACTCAATCTTGATTGTATTTCTGACTTAACCGAAAGAAAAAAAATCCTTGAAAAATGGTCTACTGAAATATCCCTTATCTTACAGACCAATCAAGACGATTTTCAAACTGCCAAATCAGTTTTAACTCTAATCGAGCACAAAACAGAAGGCAATATCCAAAGTCTTGTAAAACAAGCACAATGGAACGAAGATCTGCATGGAATAGATTTTTTCGACTCTGTGATAGATATCCTATATACTATGTTTGTAGGAATCGACTACCATGGTAACAAAGACTTAGAAATAATCAAAGAACAAGAACAAGCTAGGAGAAATCTAACTAGAGTTCAACTCATAAATATTTGTAGTCTTGATGAATACACATGTGTCTATGAGAAAAATATATACAAAATTCCATTAAGTGAACATCTTCAATGGATTGAAGCCTATCTTATGAAAATACCGATCATAAGTGAACAAACTATTCAGAGATGGAAAAACGAAGGAAACGTCATCTCAAAAAATAGTCTTGCTTTCGCAACAAGATTAGCAAAAGAAGAAATTACAAAAATCTGCGATACTAGATATAAGCAGAAAAAATGCTTAAATCACTTAGCAAGAGTATTGCGAAAAAGATTGTCGATATGAAAAACTAGACATTGCAAGAATAAGAAAAGATAAGAAAAAGAGTTTCTATAAAAAGAAATTTAAAAAGAAGTATAAAACTTCGTGGAAACAAAAAAGGAAAAGATTTTTCCCAGGAAAATACTTTAAACCAGCTAAAGACCCACCTAAAAAATATTGCCCAAAAGGCAAAGAAAAGAAAAAATGCAGGTGTTGGACTTGTAATGAAGAAGGTCACTATTCAAATGAATGCCCTAAGAAAAATCAATATCCAACTAAAGTAAAAATGTGTAGAATTGCACTTTTACACGGATATGAACCCATAGAAGATATCTATGAAGACGAAAAAGATGTTTTTTGTCTTAAAAAAGAAGAAATCATTGTTACTGACAATTCATTATCTGATAATGAATTCTCCGACGCATCATCAGAATAAAGTCGACTTATCCCAATTTTCTTGGGAGGAGGAGAACAGACAACATTTTGTTTACAATCTCCAAAAACACGAGGATTTTGTTAGAAATATAACAAATCCAAACTCAATTTACATTCAAGGAAACCTTAAGTTCAAAGGCTTCAAAGAATACAGACTACACTGTTATATTGATACTGGAGCATCTCTTTGCTTGGCCAGTAAATATGTTTTCCCACATTACTTATGGGAAAACTCGCCAAGAGAAATCATTCCTACCATTGCCAATGGTGATACTATAAAAATTAATCAAGTTTGTAAGAACATTTCCTTAAAACTTTCCGGATACGAATTTAACATACCAACGATTTACCAACAAGATTCTGGTATTGACCTAATTTTAGGTAATAACTTTTGTCAACTTTTTGGACCTTTTGTTCAATGGATTGATAGAATTGCTTTTCATCTCAACGATGAACTGATAATAATAAAAAAAGGTCACCAAGGCCTTTAGTCAAGGGCAACCAAATTTCCTTGAATCTATGAAAAAAGATTTAAAAATCAAACAAATTCCTGGAACAAACATTTCTCAGGAAAACATAAAAGGATGTAATATCTTTTTACAAATAAACAAATACAAATAAAAGGAAAACATAAAAGGCTTTTGTTCTATCAAAACCTTTTCTATGTCTTTTTGGAGTTGATACCAAAATTTATTGAACGTTGAAATCTTAGATTTAGAAGTTTTTTCACTTTGATCTTTACTAAGCCCAAAGTAAGATAGAAGTTTGGAAATTCCTAACCAATTTCTTCCAACAATTTGATTGATATTGTTGGTTGAGTTTACTATGTTAGCAACGCTAGGATTAGCAGTACTGAAAACGTACTTTCTGGAAGTTGGATCAATTCCTTTGTCTAATTTTTTGAAGTTTAGGATTTTTCCTTTTTTGTATATGTGCGGGTAGGGCACAGTTAAAGATTTTGAACAGCTCATCCGTGAAGAATTTTATGTAGATCTTCTTTTAGAGAGTCTATATTTTGAGACATTATTCTCATACTTTTACTTATATTTGAAGAAGATGCTTCTTCAATGTGGAGTGTTTCTCCTATGTGGAGTTTATTTCTTCTAACTTGAGTTGATGGTTTTTGACTAATAAATTTTTTATTTTTAGCAATGTCGATTGCCCAAGTTTCATCAATAAGTTTTATCGTAGCAAATTTGCTACCTTCAACACTACCTACTTCGGTAAAGAGGTCATCGATTTCGATATACTTTTTCTTTTTGTAGTCTATGTTTTGATGACTAGATGTCAAAGCATATGCGACTAGATAGGTGACGCTAAACACCTTGTTTCCTGGTTTCATAAGATCTGATCTTTCAAACTCATGTACAAAGGCAAGGGTCTGATCTAGGTCTTTAGTATCTAAACTTAATCCTTATTGAGGATAAACAGTAAACATGAATCTAGAATAAACAAGATTTCCTCTTGTAATTCCAAGGATACAATCCTTTTTGGACTCAATTCTATTATCTAGGAGAGCAATTTTTATAGGAGTGTCGATGCCACTTCTAAATTCTGATTTAATTAAAATTTTAACTGCTCCTAAATGGACGCAACTAATTTTATTTTTGATGTCAAAATTTATGTTTGATAAGCTTTTGTTTATTTCATCCTTAGTGATTAAGGGTAAGTAAACAGCCGTTTCCTACGTGGCATTCGCCACTTGCTCGCCACCACACCCTTTCATTCGCCACTTTCTCGCCAACTCGAATCTCGTTAAATAGACGACGTATAAAACGACAAAAAAAAATCAACCATTTCCAAACGGCTACTTTTTAAATAAATAATTTTTTCCCGTTTATCCACTCTTTTATATATATCCCTATTTTACTTAAAGATTTCACACTTTAATCTCACACAAAAATCTGATAAGGTTGTTAACTTTCACATACCATCGATGAAATCAAAGCTTTGGTTGAAAAACTAATTTACGAAGATATCGTTTGTTAGAAAGCGATTATGGAGTTAGCCGTACGATTTGGCAATGCAAGCACAGCTAAAGAGGATCTGAGAAAAGCATACGAGAAATGCAATGACATTCCACAAGAAAACCGTGCTTTAATCGACATTTTAAAAAAAAAGAATCTGATAATGTTACGAGATGCATCTTGCTTTATTTAGAAAGTTGGCAAAAATAGAACAACAAATGAATACTAAATTTGTTTGGCTATGGAAGAAATACAATTAGGACGATTGTGTTTTAAATTTCGTATTGTAATTTTAAATTCCGTATTGTAATTTTAAATTCCGTATTGTAATTTTAAATTCCGTACTATAATTTTAAATTTCAATGGCTACTTTTCCTTTATAAATACCATTTACCATTATTCATTTTCTCACACAACTTCGTATCAAACTCTCTCATATATCATTTATTTTCACACAAACACTATGGCTAACGAACCAAACGAGATGCGAGATGCTATCTTTAGGCGACTATAAACAGAACAAGAAAAGGAGGTCACGTTGGCTAACAATTTATTGGGTGGGATGACTCGTTATCTCCTCCAGATGCGTAGCCGTGCTGAGGAGGAAACGATGGTGCATTCGCTGCCTCTCGACCAACCACTTAACAGCTACGGTCTGCATACTCTGCTTATGAGCTTGGAATCAGATACGCATATCACAACCGCCTTGGAGGCCGTTAGGGAAGAAGTGACGAGAAGCATAAATGAGAAGCAAGAACTCATCAACAATTACTGAGCAATCTGAAAGCTTGTGTTCTCGTATCGTAATTTGTTACGTTTTTTTCCGTATCGTATTTTAAATTTCGTATGTCGTATTTTAGTTTCGAAATGTATTTTCTTTTTCCGTATTGTATTTTAATTTTAATGAATGAATTTAGTTTGTGTGAAATAATGAAAAAATAAAATAAAATTGGGGGTGTGTGGGGCACAAATGGCAAAAGTTGTAGTGTGGTATGAAGGATGAGGTATTTTGTGATGTTGTGTTCAAATGATGTGGTAGCAATGTGATCCTGGTGAAGCCTAAATGGCATGACTTTACCATGCCATAATACCTGATGCTCTAAGAGGGCATGATGGTAGTTATCCCTAGTCATGGTTGTTACCAGGCAATGCTAGATAGCATGGAAATTCGATTAGAAATCCAAACCATAGTGACAAGCTTAATCTAAATAGTAGGTTCAATCACATGTTATTCTTAATAATGCATGTTAATAATGCATGTATTCGAACATAGATAGCGTTTAGAGTTTTCACAAGTCTCAAACTCATGTGTTGTAAAATACACATCGGGAGATATATGCACAATCATCAATGTGCAAAATATATTTCAAATAAATTTTTTTATTTTCTTTTGAATGGCCATTTTAATTAGCAAGGTGCTACTGAAATGAATACAAAGGAGTTACAAAGAGTTTTAACCAAGCCAATCTAGGATCACAAATCTAATCAATTAAAACCGTTTTAAATTTTGATTAGACTTTTTTTTTATGAGCAGGTCAGCAGCTAGAGTTCTCAAAGATAAGTTGACCAGTTCTGCTGATCAGTTTGACCACATGCTGTTAATCTTGTCATAAACATTATCGGAGCAATAAGTGCAACTGGATCGATTAGTTAGCATTATTTCATTTACGATTGAAAAAGAAAAACTAATCAAGCATGTGATTTACGATTGATATTGTATTCGCAAGTATATTATATTGCCTAGTAAATGCATAACATAATAAGTCCAAACAAATTGATACATGGGGTGCCTGGTGCCTCGGCCATTTATTCGATATCAACCTAGCCAGAAGTTGAATCTTCAAGATGATACAGAGATTTATTTTGATAAAAACAGTAAATATATTGGCTCACGCGCTGCAGTGATAACGATCCAAAGTATATATTGAAGCTTGATTAGGGACCATGGTTTTGCAAATGGAAATTTACAAAACTGGAACAATTTAAACCTGAGCTAGGGTTCTCATTCATGTTACCTGTTGACGGTGCAATGTTTGGCATGATTCCGTTGTTGGATTCGATTCTCGAAAGCTCTGAATCCCAACCTCCAAGGAAACCCAAGAACGTATTTCTTGAATTTAGCCAACCAGCTGGTGGTTCAGCAACAGTTTTGTTGTTATCGAAATACGTATCAGTATTTCTCACAGTATCATCCAAGTGAAGATGTTTGAGACAATGATACGTGTTTGAGAATTCAAGAGGATAACATGATGATTCTTCCATGTTTTGATTATTAAGATTTTGCGAAAACTCTAACTGTGATTGATGAAAATCAACATTAGAATCTGCTTGAAACATCTGTTTCGGTTTGTCAGCAGTATTGAACATCATTCTGCCTCTTGTTGTCCCCAACGAGCTATCATCCTCAATCTGATTAAGGTCATGATCACCTTGAAGCTCCAAATTATCATCTTTGTCGGTACCAGCTGTGATGATCTCTATTATGGATTCAGTTTCACAAGGTGATAAAGATGATTCAGTATCATCGTTATGTTTGCTAGCTATTTGAGTAACATCATCTGAATGATGGGTTTCAGTGACTTCATCAATCGCCTTCTTGGAGTTGTTGAAGAGCCACTCAATGGTTTTGCTAGCTTTGTCAAACCCTAACATATCATTAAGATCAAAAAACTTACGAGCAGTATGAACTGATAACCTCATTCTTCGGTCTCTAAGGCCTTGAGCTGTATGAATCTTGCTATGCCTATCTTTCTTGCCAACACTTCTTTTCTTCCTTACGCCCTTCAACTTTGAAGCCAACGGCTTCTTGGTGGTATTGATGAGTTTCAAGGGATTGTTCAGGGAGCCGATGGTGGTAGTTGTGGTGGGGGTTACGTGTCCAGCGTTATTCATTTCGTTAAAGAAAGGTGAAGTGAGATGCATGAACAAAGGTGGTTCTCGTTCTTGGGTGTTTTTCTGAACGGCGGAGGATTTAATTAGGCAATCTAGCAAGAGACTAGATGCCGGGACGTCTTCTTGACTTAGAACAATATCTCCAGGATTTGTTAACTTTGAATTAAGCAACAAGCTTTCGTTATTTCTTGAAAGAAACATATAATCCATATTGTATGAGAGAGCTAAAGAGAGACAATGTAGCTTTTAAGTCTCGCGTGAAGAGATTTATTTATGAGGATGATAGGTTTTAATTGCATGATATTGATATAGGGGAAGGTGGTCAAATTGATAGACTTATAGGAAGGGAAGTAATACTCCGTGTGCTAGATGTTGTCTTAAAATAAAGTTGATATAATTAGGGATCCTAATCCAATACACATTTCTTAGGGGCGTTTAGTCGATTAAAAATTATTGTGTTTTTTCTTTTCAAAATTTTTAAAGAAGGGAATAGTTTTTCTTCTCTAGATAAGAGTTGATAATTAAAAAAAAATTCATTTAGATTGAGTTATACTTTTTTTATTGAGAAGAAAATAAAAAAGAAAAAGCGAGAATGATAAAATGAACTTTTTAATTTTTATGTAAAAATGTTGAAAAAATGTGAGAATGAGAATTCTATTTTTTTTGAAAAATGTTGAAAAAAATGCGACTAAGGGAGTGTTTGGGATTGCTTATTCAAAATAAATTATGCGTTTTGAAAACGGATAAGCAGCTGTTATAAAACGTGATTATGAAAAGTAGTGTTTGGATTTGATTATGCTGTTTGATATCACAATAATCAGATAATCAATTTTTTTAGTGTTTGGCAAATCAGATTATGTATGATTTACCAAGTAAAATGACTAAAAAGGGTATTTCTATTATTATACCTTTATATTAAACCTCAGGATTATCATCCCGATGTGGCTTTAATGGTGCATTATCTTACAAAATTTAATGCCAGGCGGGTTGAAAACTAATTAATACAAACCCATCTGACCTGACGTTTTGCTACATGTGACACGTATATGGGATACGTGTTCCCTCTTCCCTTTCTCTCTTCCACCTTCCACCGCCCACTTCTTCCCCATTCTACAAAATTTACAAAACCACACCTCTCTCTCTCTCTCTCTATTCACACAATTTACAAAACCACACCCATCACACGAAATCAAACATACAATCCAAGATGAAACATGCAATCTCTAAATCAAATCAGAGGGCTTCTATCAATCTTTTTCTTTATGTGAGTCGATTACACAGAAAG